>JZKD02S1677034.1:0-11167 GCA_000966675.3 Picea glauca | reverse complement strand
AAAATTGAAATTATGAGCTACTTGGTTGGATGATGATATTTACAAACGAAATGAAAGTAAAACTATGAGCTATTAGGAATTCTAGTTGTAGTGTTTTTAACATAATCAACATATTTAATGTGATTTTCAAGCTTCAAAACCACAACTATTCTCCTTTCCCTAATCCCTAATTACTCAAATATTGCTTTTCATATCCTGAAAGTCATTTTTGGAAACCTAATTCAAATCCACAAAAATCTTGTATTTGAAGGATCCTTTCTCTGGTAGAATTTTGTTTTCATCTCATATGTTTGCATGTAATTTGTTAGACTATTTAAAACAAGAAAGATGTGTCTAACCATACAACTATTCTAAATTAATATGCCTATTCCACCATTAAATATGAAAAAACTTTGAATTTTACAGGGCTAGATTTACCTTCCACTTGAAATAATGAATGCAAAAGACAAATTGCATATCATTTATGCTTCTTGACCTATGTTCAGCTGTTGGATGCAAAAGACAAATTGCATTAAAAATCAAGGGCTACATCAAACATATGTCAGTTGTGGTGTTGATTGATAGTGGTAGCACCCATAATTTCATTCATCACAAGGTCGTTGAGGAAGTCAATTTCTTTGTTAGACCAGTTTATAATTTTCAAATTCTCATAGCTAATGGTGGTACAATGAAATGTGGGGGTTGTTGTGAGAATGTCAAACTCTAAATGGGTGATTATAACCTCAAAAATCACATGTTTTCCATTTCCATGGGTGGTTGTGATATTGTCTTGGGTGTTGAATGGATTCGTACGCTGGGACCGATTACTTGATTATGATGAGTTATATATTATATTTACTTAAGATGCTTACACCTATACCCTCCAAGGACTACAAGCTAGATACCCAGAAATTATCAGTTCTCATTGGATGGAGAAACTCCTGAAGAAAGGCCACCATGGTGTGATTTCTCAACTTAATTCCATCTAGGTACGTAATCAGTCATCTCAAACAGTACATCCCAATATGTAACTGGTCTTGGACAAGCACCACATGGTATTTAAGACACCCACGGACTTACCCCCCTTCCGGGGTGAGCATGATCACAACATCCATCTCCTTCTAGGTAGTTAGCCACCCAATGTACGACCATACTAGTATCCATTTACTAAAAAAAATGAAATAKAAAAGATAGTGCAGGAATTAATGGTTGTCGATGTCATTCACCCAAGTACCATCCCATATTCATCCCTTATTGTGATGGTCTTAAAAAAAGAAGGTTCTTGGCGCATGTGTCCAGATTTTTGCACCCTTAATAAATTAACCATTAAGGATAAGTTTATTATTCTTGTCATTTATGATTTGTTGGATGAACTCCATGGTGCACGTTTCTTCACAAAATTAGATCTTCATTCAGGATATCACCAAATTTAGATGAATGAAGTAGATATTATGAAGACTGCCTTCCGAACTCATGAAGGACATTATGAATTCTTGGTAATGCCTTTTGGACTTTGCAATGCCACATCTACCTTCCAAAGTCTCATGAATAAACTCTTGAAGCCCTACTTTCATAAGTTTGTTATGGTTTTCTTCGATGTCATCCTCATTTATAGCCACACTTTGGATGCCCATCTACACCATGTGGAAAAAGTACTCCAATTGTTATAGGACAATTGATTGTTTGTCAAAAAGGCCAAGTGTTCTTTTAAGGCGAGTGAGGTCAAATACTTGGGACACATTGTAGGTTGTTAGGGGGTAATATTGGACCCTAGAAAGATTCAATATATGCAGTATTGGACGAGACCCATGACCTTGAAATGCCTTCAAGGTTTCCTGGGCCTCACAGGATATTGGAGAAAATTTGTCCACCATTATGGAAAATTTTCCCAGCCATTGACAGACCTTCTTAAGAAGAATGCATTTCATTGGACACTAGTAGTAGAACATGCCTTCATAGAATTAAAATAGGCCATGTGCACTACCCCTGTCTCAGTAGCCCCTGATTTCAACAAAACTTTTGTTGTGAAATCTAATGATTCATGCATTGGTATTGGCGTAGTTGTAACAAAAGAAGGTAGACCTCTTGCTTTCACTAGACAGGCTTTGAGTGGCCTCAATTTGGGAAAATATACCTATGAAAAGGAAATTATGGCTATTATTCATGCTGTGCACATTTGGTGACCATATCTATTGGGACATTTTTGTCATGTCAAAACATATCACCATAGCCTAAAGTATTTCCTAGAGTAGAGGTTATCCTCCCCGGAATAGAACAAGTGGCTGACCAAAATGCTGGGCTATGATTATGAGATCATATATAAAAAAGAAAAAGACAATGTAGTGGAAGACGTATTGTCAATACAATATGAGGATAAAGGCTCCATCTTTGCCTTATCATTACCCGTTTCTAATTGGATTGAAGAAGTTCGACAAGAGTGGCTAACCCACCCAACTCTATCACAGGTAATTCAACAACTTCGAGAGGACCCTAACTTGCCCACCGACTACACTTGGAAAGACAATATCCTTAGGTATAAGGAGCACTTGGTTCTGTCTATGACTTCAACACTCAAGCCCAGGATCTTAAATGAGTTTCATTCATCTACTATTGCTAGTTACTCAGGCCTCCAAAAGACCTATGCTCATGCTCAACGTTCTTTTTTCTCAGAAGGCATGAAGAAGGAAATCCTTACCTTTGTCACCGAATGTGATATTTTCCAACACAATAAAGGGGAAACTATCAAGACCCTAGGAGCTCTACAACCACTGACCATTCCAACTTCTATTTGGACTAAGATCTACATGGAATTTATCGTGGGGCTCCCCAAAGTGGTCAACAAGTCAATCATCATGGTTGTGGTAGATCACCTCTCAAAGCATGCACATTTTTGTTCCTTAACACATCCTTTTACGCCCATTATGGTACCACAAGTTTTCATTAATCAGATTTTCAAACTGCATGGCATGCCAACATCCATTGTGTTTTATCGTGACTTGACTTTCACCAACACATTTTGGCAAGAATTGTTTAAATTACAGGGCACACAATTGAATATGAGCATAACATACCACCCCTAGACGGATGGCCAAACAAANCAATCTATGCAGGATTAGACGAGACCCACGACCTTGAAATGCCTTCGGGGTTTCCTGGGCCTCACAGGATATTGGAGAAAATTTGTCCACCATTATGGAAAATTTTCCCAGCCATTGACAGACCTTCTTAAGAAGAATGCATTTCATTGGAAACTAGTAGTCGAACATGCCTTCATAGAATTAAAACAGGCCATGTGCACTACCCCTGTCTTAGTAGCCCCTGATTTCAACAAAATTTTTGTTGTGAACTCTGATGATTCATGCATTGGTATTGGCGTAGTTGTAACAAAAGAAGGTAGACCTCTTCCTTTCACTAGACAAGCTTTGAGTGGCCTCAATTTGGGAAATATACCTATGAAAAGGAAATTATGGCTATTATTCATGCTGTGCACATTTGGTGACCATATCTATTGGGACATTTTTTTCATGTCAAAACATATCACCATAGTCTAAAGTATTTCCTAGAGTAGAGGTTATCCTCCTCGGAATAGAATAAGTGGCTGACCAAAATGCTGGGCTATGATTATGAGATCATATATAAAAAAGAAAAAGACATTGTAGTGGAAGATGTGTTGTCAATACAATATGAGGATAAAGGCTCCATCTTTGCCTTATCATTACCCGTTCCTAATTGGATTGAAGAAGTTTGAAAAGAGTGGCTAACCTACCCAACTCTATCACAGGTAATTCAACGACTTCGAGAGGACCCTAACTTACCCACCGACTACACTTGGAAAGAAAATATCCTTAGGTATAAGGAGTGCCTGGTTCTGTCTATGACTTCAGCACTCAAGCCCAGGATCTTAAATGAGTTTCATTCATCTACTATTTCTAGTTACTCAGGCTTCCAAAAGACCTATGCTCATGCTCAACGTTCTTTTTTCTCGGAAGGCATGAAGACGGAAATCCTTACCTTTGTCACTGAATGTGATATTTTCCAACACAATAAAGGGGAAACTGTCAAGACCTTAGGAGCTCTACAACCACTGACCATTCCAACTTCTATTTGGACTGAGATCTACATGGAATTTATCGTGGGGCTCCCCAAAGTGGTCAACAAGTCAATCATCATGGTTGTGGTAGATCATCTCTCAAAGCATGCACATTTTTGTTCCTTACCACATCCTTTTATGCCCATTATGGTACCACAAGTTTTCATTGATCATATTTTCAAACTGCATGGCATGCCAACATCCATTGTATTTTATCGTGACTTGACTTTCACCAACACATTTTGGCAAGAATTGTTTAAATTACAGGGCACACAATTGAAAATGAGCATAACATACCACCCCTAGACGGATGGCCAAACAAAAGTTGTCAATAAATGTTTGGAAACCTACTTGCGTTGTTTTTCCTCAAACAAACAACATCAGTGGGTGCAATGGTNACTCTTGAAGCCCTACTTTCATAAGTTTGTTATGGTTTTCTTCGATGTCATCCTCATTTATAGCCACACTTTGGATGCCCATCTACACCATGTGGAAAAAGTACTCCAATTGTTACAGGACAATTGATTGTTTGTCAAAAAGGCCAAGTGTTCTTTTGGGGCAAGTGAGGTCAAATACTTGGGAGACATTGTAGGTTGTTAGGGGGTAATATTGGACCCCAGAAAGATTCAATCTATGCAAGATTGGACGAGACCCATGACCTTGAAATGCCTTCAAGGTTTCCTGGGCCTCACAGGATATTGGAGAAAATTTGTCCACCATTATGGAAAATTTTCCCAGCCATTGATAGACCTTCTTAAGAAGAATGCATTTCATTGGACACTAGTAGTAGAACATGCCTTCATAGAATTAAAATAGGCCATGTGCACTACCCCTGTCTCAGTAGCCCCTGATTTCAACCAAACTTTTGTTGTGAAATCTAATGATTCATGCATTGGTATTGGCGTAGTTGTAACAAAAGAAGGTAGACCTCTTGCTTTCACTAGACAGGCTTTGAGTGGCCTCAATTTGGAAAATATACCTATGAAAAGGAAATTATGGCTATTATTCATGCTGTGCACATTTGGTGACCATATCTATTGGGACATTTTTTTCATGTCAAAACATATCACCATAGCCTAAAGTATTTCCTAGAGTAGAGGTTATCCTCCCCGGAATAGAAAAAGTGGCTGACCAAAATGCTGGGCTATGATTATGAGATCATATATAAAAAAGAAAAAGACAATGTAGTGGAAGATGCGTTGTCAATACAATATGAGGATAAAGGATCCATCTTTGCCTTATCATTACCCGTTTCTAATTGGATTGAAGAAGTTCGACAAGAGTGGCTAACCCACCCAGCTCTATCACAGGTAATTCAACAACTTCGAGAGGACCCTGACTTGCCCACCGACTACACTTGGAAAGACAATATCCTCAGGTATAAGGAGCACTTGGTTCTATCTATGACTTCAACACTCAAGACCAGGATCTTAAATGAGTTTCATTCATCTACTATTGCTAGTTACTCAGGCCTCCAAAAGACCTATGCTCATGCTCAACGTTCTTTTTTCTCAGAAGGCATGAAGAAGGAAATCCTTACCTTTGTCACCAAATGTGATATTTTCCAACACAATAAAGGGGAAACTATCAAGACCCTAGGAGCTCTACAACCACTGACCATTCCAACTTCTATTTGGACTGAGATCTACATGGAACTTATCGTGGGGCTCCCCAAAGTGGTCAACAAGTCAATCATCATGGTTGTGGTAGATCACCTCTCAAAGCATGCACATTTTTGTTCCTTAACACATCCTTTTATGCCCATTATGGTACCACAAGTTTTCATTGATCAGATTTTCAAATTGCATGGCATGCCAACATCCATTTTGTTTTATCGTGACTTGACTTTCACCAACACATTTTGGCAAGAATTGTTTAAATTACAGGGCACACAATTGAATATGAGCATAACATACCACCCCTAGACGGATGGCCAAACAAAAGTTGTCAATAAATGTTTGGAAACCTACTTGCGTTGTTTTTCCTCAAACAAACAACATCAGTGGGTGCAATGGTTACCATTGGAAGAATGGTGGTACAACACTTCATATCATACAACCACCAAAATGACATCATATGAAACAATGCATGGCCAACAACCACCTCCAGTAAATTCATATCTTCCAGGAACATCAAAGTTCCAGGCTATTAATAAGTTTTCACAAGGTAGAGCAGCTACCCTTGTGGCTTTAAAGGATAACCTCCACATGTCCCAAAATAATATGAAGCAACAAGCTAACCAACAACGTTTCAAAAGGGTTTTCCAAGAAGTTGATCAAGTGTTTCTTCGATTCCAAACTTACAAGGAAACCTCACTCAAAGGCCATGGCCACCACAAGTTGACACCCAAATTTTATGGCTCCTATCAGATTATCAAACGTATTGGTCTAGTTGTCTACAAACTAGCACTTCCAACTACCTCCAAAATACATTTGGTGTTCCATGTTTCTTATTTGAATAAAGTGGTGGGTCATAATTGCAGGGTTCAAACCATCTTTCCTGAATTAGATGAAGAAGGATTCATTTGGCTAAAACCAAAATCAGTCCTCAACGTGCGCAAGCATCACTTGCGTGGTCGAACTATCAAAGAAGTGTTGATCAAGTGGAAGGACATGTCTCCAGAGGATGCAAGTTTGGAACCAACGACCATATTGCAACAATTTCCACATCTTTAGCCTTGAAGACAAGGCTACTTTCGAAGGAGGAGGGAATGTTAGGATCCAACCCTAACCCCTCTTAGTTGGTCATTAGTTAGCATGATATGTTTTCCATGAAATAAAGGATAACATTAGTTAGCATGATATGTTTTCCATGTAATAAAGGATAACATTAGTTAGCATGATATATTTTCCATGTAATAAAGGATGAAATTAGTTAATAAGCCCTATTAAATAAATGAGAACAAGTCAATGTAAGAAGACCTAATAGAATCTTCTGCTTCTAGAAATATCTTGCTCTAGAATGTTATTTAGAAGATAGAATTAGTATAAATAAGAGTAGGAGGTGTTATCACTGTAAATTTTTTTATATGGAATCAAAGTCTCGAGACTTAGCAAGAGGCTAAATCGGTATAGAGGAGCGATAGACTAGCAGATGAGGCTAAATCTAGCGGAAAGGTGAAGTTGATGGGACCCAGCGGGTCATAGATCGCAGGAGCCACAGATCAACGGTCGTGGAGCATATCAGGTCGAGAACTAACGCAGAGGTTAATCTTTTGAAAGCTGGCCGATAGGAATACCACAGTTTCACCTCGATCCCACGTGGTGCCACCAGATGCATATCGGGGGGAAAATAAGTTGAACTCGAAACCACTCAATCCAATCTCGATGTCACGTGTCAAAATATCATTAAATGTGTCAAATCCAAGGGTCGCATGTGGAAAGGGAAAGTTGATGGCTAGTCAAATCACCTCGAGACACTTTTTTGGGTACTTTTTGTCCGTGCGATGCCAGGTGAGCGCCGCTAAAACATTGATTCAAAGGCTCATCATTTGAAATCAATAGATGAATGTGATAAGCCGTTATCCCTGCAAGGAATTTCATCAATGGCCCATGATTGGTACTTGATGACAAATATCATTCAAAACATGGGCGACATTACTCTGTTTTGGATGATTAATGTTTTATTATAGAATAGGGTAACTGCATATCGAATCGTTCGTCTGATTCTTGTACAACAAAGGGAGATAAGCTCGTTCTTCCTGGAAAACCAGAGGAAATGGAGAAGATAGATCCAACGCCCTTCACAAAACTGGGATGTTCAAATAATCTAACAAAATCRTCGATGGAGAAGAAAGAAAAACTTGTTGTACAAATATTGGCAACAAAATTTCACACAGAGCTTGCAGATGAATCAGGAGTAGGYAAAGAGATCAKATTAAATCATGTCATGAAGGATTTAATCATTAATGGATATGCAGACGGGTCCTACATGCAAGCTGGAGAAAGTAAAAGGAACAAGCGACGGAGGAAGGAGAATGAAGCTGAAATGGTTGAAGGTACTGGAGAAAGCCAACTTGCTTGGCTTGACACCTTAAAATAAGAGATTGCAAACCTGAAATAAATTACAAAATAAATTAAGTATGTTTCAGGGAAATTTGTGATGATGCAAACAAGTGGCATTCAGGGTAAAAATCTTGAATATATCAGTTTTTATTATAATGTTTTCTAGAAAATAGAAGTTTAGTTGTTGTACGTTACTCCTTCTGTGCCCAATGTCTATTTTTGGAATCTTGGGGCAGATGATTCGTTTTGAATCCCATATGTAATTCATCTATATATATTGTTTAAAAGAAAAATGAATGTTTGACTTACCGGAGAGGGGCCTGCCCTCGTAGCAGGAGAACTTTGTAATTTCTCATGAACTTTAATATAAGCAGATAAGGTTTTTCTTAGATAGCCGAGATTCATCATGGTGTTGATGTTNGCGTTCAGGGTAAAAATCTTGAATATATCAGTTTTTATTATAATGTTCTCTAGAAAATAGAAGTTTAGTTGTTGTACGTTACTCCTTCTGTGCCCAATGTCTATTTTTGGAATCTCGGGGCAGATGATCCGTTTTGAATTCCATATGTAATTCATCTATATATATTGTTTAAAAGAAAAATGAATGTTGGACTTACCAGAGAGGGGCCTACCCTCGTAGCAGGAGAACTTTGTAATTTCTCATGAACTTTAATATAAGCAGATAAGGTTTTTCTTAGATAGCCGAGATTCATCATGGTGTTGATGTTCAGTGTGTTTTCCTATCCTTCATATTCATGAATGTGTTTTTTGCTGCTAGTAATAATCTTTAAGTAATAGAAGGAATTCATTTTTTCTAGTGCTCCTTCTCACATCTATTATACTTGTTATGTATTTTTGGTTACGGTTTCATACTTCACTCGTGATTGGTGCTCTTCTTGCAGTAGCCAACCCTTATGTTTCCTCTTCTAATACTACACCAAGAGATTCTCCCTCTATTAGACGCCTCTTGTTGATAGTAGTCTCTTCTTTTCTTTGCCATCTCATATTACTCATTTGGTTGAACATCATACCTATTTTTCCTTTTTTCCCTCTAGAAATACATAGCTTATAACTCTTCATACGTTTTTAGGAACGGACCCCATTGCCCAATGGCCCTGCTCTTATGTTTTGTCTTACAACCTTTAAATTTTACACCATGGCAGAATCTGACCTCTGTACACACATTGCCATATATTTTGAATATCCCAAATAGTTATTTGCCCAAGAGAGCCCTCTTTGGTTGGAAAGGTCAGAATCCAACCTAAAGTCGGTTGAAACAGTTACCTCTGTCGTCTATTTTCCAGCCAGACAAATTTACAGAGTGATAACATTCTAGCGTCGTTGACGGGGATGAATTTGAAAAAGTTTCCCTGAGAAATAATGTCATGGTTGAGTTCTAAGGTCTGAGAGAAACATACACTTAGGCACATATTGGCTGTATTGCTGCTCTGGCAAATCCACACATCAAAAAATTAGTTTGAAGGTGATTCCACTGGTAGAAGAATCCATAAATTTAAATTTTCACTGGCGACTCCATTCTCAATGCAGAATCCAGCTTCCAAAACATCATTGGCGACTCCAATGTCCGAATATGAGATCCCTTGACAGAGGTATGAAAGGACATCATGGGAGAAAACAAGTACCTAAAATTGAGTTTTTTCCAAGACATTATATTTTTTGTTGTTAATTACCTGTTGTCCTTTCCTGAACATGCTAAACAATTTTTTCTTCACCTGCTGCATGCAAATGATGATCATGATAATCTTGAAATTGTATACCCTCCTCTTAAAATTATATAGATATCCCCTCNTCCTTCTGTGCCCAATGTCTATTTTTGGAATCTTGGGGCAGATGATCCGTTTTGAATCCCATATGTAATTCATCTATATATATTGTTTAAAAGAAAAATGAATGTTGGACTTACCAGAGAGGGGCCTACCCTCGTAGCAAGAGAACTTTGTAATTTCTCATGAACTTTAATATAAGCAGATAAGGTTTTTCTTAGATAGCCAAGATTCATCATGGTGTTGATGTTCAGTGTGTTTTCCTATCCTTCATATTCATGAATGTGTTTTTTGTTGCTAGTAATAATCTTTAAGTAATAGAAGGAATTCATTTTTTCTAGTGCTCCTTCTCACATCTATTATACTTGTTATGTATTTTTGGTTACGGTTTCATACTTCACTCGTGATTGGTGCTTTGCTTGCAGTAGCCAACCCTTATGTTTCCTCTTCTAATACTACACCAAGAGATTCTCCCTCTATTAGACTCCTCTTGTTGATAATAGTCTCTTCTTTTCTTTGCCATCTCATAATACTCATTTGGTTGAACATCATACCTATTTTTCCTTTGTTCCCTCTAGAAATACATAGCTTATAACTCTTCATACGTTTTTAGGAACGGACCCCATTGCCCAATGGCCCTGCTCTTATGTTTTGTCTTACAACCTTAAAATTTTACACTATGGCAGAATCTGACCTCTGTACACACATTGCCATATATTTTGAATATCCCAAATAGTTATTTTCCCAAGAGAGCCCTCTTTGGTTGGAAAGGTCAGAATCCAACCTAAAGTTGGTTGAAACAGTTACCTCTGTCGTCTATTTTCCAGCCAGACAAATTTACAGAGTGATAACATTCTAGCGTCGTTGACGGGGATGAAATTGAAAAAGTTTCCCTGAGAAATAATGTCATGGTTGAGTTCTAAGGTCTGAGAGAAACATACACTTAGGCACATATTGGCTGTATTGCTGCTCTGGCAAATCCACACATCAAAAAATTAGTTTGAAGGTGATTCCACTGGTAGAAGAATCCATAAATTTAAATTTTCACTGGCGACTCCATTCTCAATGCAGAATCCAGCTTCCAAAACATCATTGGCGACTCCAATGTCCGAATATGAGATCCCTTGACAGAGGTATGAAAGGACATCATGGGAGAAAACAAGTACCTAAAATTGAGTTTTTTCCAAGACATTATATTTTTTGTTGTTAATTACCTGTTGTCCTTTCCTGAACATGCTAAACAAATTTTTCTTCACCTGCTGCATGCAAATGATGATCATGATAATCTTGAAATTGTATACCCTCCTCTT
>JZKD02S1677033.1:150961-162226 GCA_000966675.3 Picea glauca | reverse complement strand
CTAAGAAACTTAGTCCTTGGAACATGTGACGAAGTATGGAACATTTGTAAGCATAGTAGATGTTTTCCATATAATTTCGGACCATATAATAATAACCATTGTACCATTGGATCAGCATATACTTTTGAAGATGACTAACCCTTCGGATCACCAAAAGACTCACATTGGCAAGTTGACAAAATAATTCTGAGATATATTGTTGGAACAACAGAATATGGTATATTATATTTCAACAATAATAATGATTTCTTGGTTGGATATACTGACCGTGATTTTGCAAGTAGTATGGATGAGAGGAAGAGTACTTCAGGATATGTCTTCCATCTTGGTTCAAGTGTGATCTCACGTGCATCCAAGAAACAACCCATTGTGATGATCTTATTAGTCGAAGCTGTTTATGTTTCCGCTGAGTATGTAGCAGCAACAACAATAGCTTGTCAAATAGTTTGATTGTGTAGAGTATTGGGTGATTTTCAACAAGTACAAGAAGGACCAACTCTAGTGTATTGCGACAACAACTCAACAATAACTCTATCAAAGAACCATCTCTTTCACTAAAAAAACAAGCATATTGATACTAGATATCATTTCATTAGAGAGCTTGTAAACAATGGAGAAATCTACTCGAAATCTTGTAAATCAAATGACCAATTGGTTGACATATTTACAAAGCCATTGGCAAGAGATGTGTTTGAGTTTCATTGATAGAATTTAGGTGTGGTAAATGCTGAAGCACTTAACGATAGTCATTAAGGGGGAGTGTTAGAATATTATTACTCCCATTAATCAATAGAGTTTTAGAAGATGACCTAGTTAGGTCAAGATTCTTCTGTTGTAGAAAGCTCTAGAAGAGCTAAGTTGTCAAGATAGATTGTGTATTATTAGTAAACCTAGTTCTAGATAGTTCTCCTCTAGATCTTTCTTGAAGAATTATCCTAGGTTTCTCTAGAAGAAATTACATGTGTATTTATATCTCTTTCTTCAAGCAATGCAAGTATTGAAATTTATGAGTTGTAGTTCATTCTTGTAATTTGTTTGTGTGTTTATTCACGAGTTTATATAGCTGTAGGTGTCATCAATCTCTCTCTCTCTCTCTCTCTCTCTCTCTATATATATATATATATATATATATATATATACAGCCTGAGTAGGCCTAATGGTTAAGAACACGTGTTTCCTCCTGGGAGGTCACAAGTTCAAATCCAGAGGGGGTAGGGCTGGTAAAATCGCTGGGCAAATCCAGAGGGGGGTAGGGTATGTATACCTCCGTAATATTTTTTGTTATTAATATTTTTTTAAATGCTATGTGTCAATTTTTATGTTGAACATAGAAGGAATTACACATCTCCTTTATACTAAATTGTAAAAGACATACTAAACTGTAAAAGTAAAAGCCTTGTGTTAAAGAATTTTTATCAGCTACACTAAAGGCTATTCAAATGTCTCTCTGTAATAATTTTTTTTTTGGGTCATGCGTGCAAACAACTATAATAAATCAATAAATCCAAGCATAAACCAGGGAAATGATAATTGAAAATACAGTAAACTTTCAACATTCATTATACTTGAAAGAATGGTATCAAAATATTCAGTGCAGTAGTTGAGTCTGTAACAGTCTTTCTTATGAATTTAGTGAATAACAGTTGCAGTTGTTAGCTTTTGATATCAATTAGTGCATAGTTGTAAAACATAGTTTCTAATGCTTTTCATGAAATGGTTGGTCTTCATGCAGCTTTGGAATTAATGGAAAAAGAGGTGGTGGCAATAGTAGGCCCTCAATTCTCTGACCTTGCTCATGTTGTATCTCATATAGCAAATGAACTTCAAATACCACTTTTGTCCTTTGCTGCCACAGATCCAACTTTGACATCATATGAATACCCTTATTTTATCCGTATGACCCACAGCGATGTTTCTCAGATGGCAGCAATTGCGGATTTTGTGTATGCTTGCGGTTGGAAAGAAGTTGTTGCTGTGTATATAGATGATGACTATGGGAGAAATGGAATTTCTACATTGGGGGATGCTCTGGCAAGTGTGGGAGCTAAGATTACCATCAAGGCAGCTATGACTCCTGGAGTTGGCCGAAGCGAGATGGGTAATGTCTTGGCAAGCTTGACTTCAATGGATACACGAATTTTTGTAGTCCATATGCATTCAGATGCTGGTCTTAAACTTATTTCTGAAGCTAAGGATATTGGAATGTTGAGCACCGGTTATGTCTGGATAGCCACAGATTGGCTATCTTCTGTTTTAGATTCTGGTCTACTTGAAGCAGACGACATGAATTCGCTTCAAGGGTTAATCTGCCTGCGTCCACATACTCCAAATTCAGGACAGCAGCGTGTGTTGAGACAAAGGTGGAAAAATCTACGAACAGCTCATCTGGTTAATGTCTCCTTGGATGCGTTTGGTTTGTATGCCTATGACAGTATCTTGATGATTGCTCATTCTCTCAATGCCTACTTGAACCAAGGAGGAAAGATCTCTTTTGCAGAACAATGTACTCTATCGAGTGCGAGAGGAAGCAAGTCAGAACTAACAACACTGAAGGTCTTTGAAGGCGGAGCACAGTTACGAAAGATAATACTACAAGGTAGTTTCAACGGCACTGCAGGTCCCGTTCAGCTAGACAAAAATGGAGACTTGATGGGCTCTACTTTTGAGATTATCAATGTAGCTGGTGCACGCTTCCGCAGTATTGGTTACTGGTCTAATCGAACAGGCTTATCGATTAACCCTCCAGAAAATACAGCTGCCATTAGTGATGATCAATATCATATAAAGCCAAAACTGTCTGATATTATATGGCCTGGTGAAAGCAAAACAATGCCACGGGGTTGGGTCCATGAAAAGCAACTTGTGATTGGTGTGCCTAGAAAGACAGGCTACAAAGAATTTGTAACAGTGGATGGTAGCGCGGTGAAAGGATTTTGTATTGATGTGTTTATTGCTGCAGTGAAATTGCTTCCTTATATTGTTCGGTACACATTTAAACCTTATGGAACAGGGAATTCTACACCCAATTACGATGATCTCGTAAGGCAGGTCACTTTACAGGTTAGTATGTGTTACACTTTAATCACTAAATTGTTGATATGAAAACGTGTTTCCCCTGGTGATCACCACACAACTATTCTTACTCAGCCTCGGATAATTTATCATGTAGTCTGAAAATAAGTATATGCATGCTACATCAGTGCAGCTATTCATAGTTGACTCCTGCAGAACTTTGATGCAGTCATTGGAGATGTTGCGATTTTGACAAATCGGTGGAAGATTGTGGACTTCACACAGCCTTATGTAGAATCAGGCCTAGTTGTGGTGGTTCCTGTAAGAGAGCTAGATTCCAATGCATGGGCTTTCTTACGTCCATTTACATTAGAGATGTGGTGTACAACTGGTGCATTTTTCCTTATCATAGGAGTTGTTGTATGGATTGTGGAGCATAGAAGTAACCAAGAGTTTCAAGGGCATCCAAAGCAGCAAGTTTGTAATGGTCTCTGGTACGTGCAGTGTCATGCATATGTGTGTAACTTTAATTTGATTTAGATTGTCTGTGATTGCTCACTTGATATAATTAAGATTGAACTGTAAATATTATATAACACGTGTCGGGCAACCATAACCTTTTGGCATATAATATGCAATAATTTATGCTACGACAACAAAAGTTGGAAATTCCAGGTTTTCAAGATGTCCTCTTTGTGCTAGTGGTATTATGTTATTCCATGAAACTTCTTATTATTGAATTAATGCAAGAAGATTGTCTTTTTTGTTGAACTTCAGTCTGTAAACAGAAGTTAATGAACAAAAAACGAATGAAACACATCACACAACATAGACAAAGAGACGGGGCAATGATATTCTTTATTGCTTCAGCCAATAATGGAAAAAAATGAATTACAATTCTCATAGAAGAACCTCACGGGCTTCTACATTTAAACATAAATTACTCAAGCGTTTTTCAGGCATATGGAAGGCCAAGCGCTTAAGGTACCAACTACAAATGTAACTGATGGGTATGTGTTGTCACAACCCAACAATCTCTACCTTGAAAACAATTTCCTGATACCTTGCCCAACGAATCAAACAACACCTTCCTGTAAGCCAAGAGAAACCAAACACCACCGCAACTTCTCTAACAATACCGGTTGCATGAACATTTCTGCACAGTTTGCTCCAGTATGGACCACTCCACCTCCATTGAATCAACATAACCCACAAACTAAATCGCTGCAACCACTGTAGGTGATACTCATGCTTCTTAGATATCGAAGCACCCATTTCCATGCTTTTTACCTGGTTTTGCCATGTGTCCACTGACAACACCAATTGCATATGAAATATTTGAATATTCTCATCGCAAACATCAACCTTCCTACTAGCATATGATACTTGAGACATATATCTCTTTTCTTCTTCATTACTTAGGACATAAACCTAAAGAAAGCTTACAATGGAAAGCCAAAGGAATATTTACTGGTTTCACATTATTCATACGGAATTTTCTGAGTATCTTCTCCACATACTTCTGATGTGATAACCAAAGCTTACCATCTTTTCCGTTTCCATGTATTTCCATGCCCAATATTTGTTTTAGCGGCTCCTAGATCCTTCATATCAAACGCCCTAACACTGAGCCACCCTGTTGATCTCAACCATGCTTGTGCTTGCTACAAACAAAACATATAACACCAAGATAATGAATATACCATAAACACAATGGTTCTACTCACTTCTTGTAATACTTGGCTCACCATGAAGGAATCAAACATCTTGTATCATTGCCTGGGTACCTTAGGCCATACAATGATTCCCTGAGTTTGCAAACAAATCTCCCTTTGCGATCTTGAACAACTCCTGAGTGTTCTATATACACATCTCTGCTAATGATGATTTGTGGGTAGTAGGATCCCACAATCTGCATCCCTTAACTCCATCACCATAACAGACAAAGTTGCATCGAATCCGGACAAGCCAACCAAGTGAGCCTTCACCCCTCACCTCTAGGCTAATGTCAATGCTTCATTACATGCAATACATGGGCTCTAAAAACATGAGCTACTAGAAACATGTGCATGAAAAACCACGACTCTTAACCTATCTTCCCCCCCATGACCAAAACCGACCAAACTTTCTTCAAAGACAGGGTATCTGAGAATACTGCATGATCCCCCTATCACCTAGGTCGTCTAGACTTTACTGATGACATTTCAAACCTGGGGTATGCATGCCTTACCAGGTCTTACAATCATATGCCCATTTACATGTAAGAACTCCACCTCGAACCATGCATTCAAGGAATCCGCCATTGCTTCGAATCCGAGTAAGCCCATTGATACTCCACTTCCATGCTTGACTTGCCACCTCTGACAACCCATCATAATTGTCCATGATCATCTCATTGAGGAATTCCGTCAAACATTTCGCGTGCATTCTCCAAACTGCCAAACTTGACATACATATCCACAAGAACACTCGTGCAATGGTTTCCCTTGCAAGGAGATGTACTAGTGTTTTCCAATTGTGACTTATCACTATCAACACATTGCATCCAACACTTCCATTGTACCCAACACCGCTTATTCGGACATCTTCTCGTCTATTCAATGGAGAAGACGATCCTCTAGGAGGCCCTCCGGGACTCAATGGCGTTCTTGTACACCACGAACAACATCTTTCTCTCCTCCACAATAAAAAAAAGGTTTTCAGGATAGAGAATGCCGACAACATGCCTACTCCATTGTTCCCATTACTATTCTCCTCCGCGGTCGCCATAGAGCATGGGCAATGCCTTTTGCTTTTGACAAATTAACTCTCGGGGAATTACCATGGGCCAAACACCCACTGCCCAGTGTTAAAATGAGCAGCATCAGGAGACATTCGCCAATGAGAGGCCTTAAGTGGCCACCCTGAAGCTAGCCAGGGAGATTTGGAGAATCGACCAGTCTTGTGAGTCATGGAAAGAGTCAAGGTGAACGTACAAACCTTGTGAGCCAAGTCAATAGTTAGGACGAAGGAGATGCTGTAAGAAACCTTGTGAGCCTAGTGCAAGAGTTAAGGTGAATGTACAAACCTTGTGAGCCTAGTGAGCCTAGTGCAAGAGCCAAGGCAGAGTTTGGAAAGAGTCAGGACGAACGTACAAGTCCTATGAGCTAGACTGACATGTGGGATGACCTCTTGGTATTTGCTGTGAACTTCTAGGAGTTGGCCACTCTTAGTCTCACTTTAGCTTATGACCAAGTAGGAGAGTCAAATGACCACATAGTATAAAAGATATTTCCTCTATTGATGTAATGATGTAGTTATGAGCAGGTGAGGACCATGTAGATTGAGAGAATTACAAGATGTGCTTACTAATGTTGTAATTAGTCCAAGAGACTAAGGTTAAAATGTTAATGGAGAATTAAAAGGCTAAAAGCCTAAGTTGTAATGTTATGTTATTATAAAATGTCATTAAGAAAAGGGGGGCGAATTTTATGCCTAGACATAACAACTTAAAGTGATAACCCCTTGGGGTTTCTAGAAGCTTGCCTAAATCAAATGAAAGGACAAGGCTTGGCTTGTAGAAGTTCGACTTAACCTAAGAAGATAAGATTCTTTTAGAAGTTGGACTTAACCCAACTTGAAATCAAATCTGGATGTTTCTAGAAGGATGAGATAAACCATAAAAGGAAAATAGAGTATCATTCGCCACACACAGTTCATACACAGTTCAGATCTGCAATAGCATACAATTCAGATCCATAGCATACAAGATCAGATCTACAACATACAGTTCAGATCCATAGCATACAAGATCAGGTCTACAACATACAAGATCATATCTACAACATACAAGATCAAATCTACAACATACAGTTCAGATCCACAACATACAAGATCAAATCTACAACATACAAGATCAGATCTACAACATACAATTCAAATCCACAACATACAAGATCAAATCTACAACATACACGATCATATCTACAGTATTCAAGTTCAGATCTGCAATATTCAAGTTTAGATCTATAGTATTCTCCAGATTTGCAAGAAGCACAAGTGTAAAAGTCTCTAGCCGTCCTTGCTCTTTGATATTTGTACTGTAACACCCTATTTAGTGTTTATACCTGCAAGCTCATTAATCAATAAGAGGAAAGATCTATGTTGGGGTTTTCTCCCTTATTGGGTTTCCCCAAGGTGAATCTTTGTGTCCTATTGTGATCTTGTTTATTACGCTGCTCTTGTCTATTCAATTCTTCAGTATATTGTGGTTTAAAGATTTAATGTGTTGAAAAAGAAGTTAAAGATCTCTTCTATATGAATCAAGCTTAAAATTTAACATGGTATCAGAGCTTTGGGTGTAAAGAGTTTAGTTTTGCTGTGCTTGAGACCACACAGGTCCAGGAAGCAGCTTGATTCAGATCTACATAAGTCAGTTTACAAAGATGGCATCCTCTTCTATCTCAGTTTGAGTTGAAGATAGGCTAGAGGGAGCTTCAAACTTCAATGTTTGGAATCTCAGGGTTATGAACATCTTACAGGAACACGAGCTAGATCAATTTGTAACTTCAGTTGTAGAAGAGCCTACTTCAAATGCAAGAAGAGCAGCCTTTAGGAGGAACCAAGCGAAAGCAAAGAGGATAATCTTTGATTCAGTAAAGGACAATATTATGTCGGTAATGACTCCTCTTATGATAGCAAAGGAATGCATGGATACTTTGATCAGTCTTTATGAGAAGAAGGCTCCCAGCCAGAAGAGAACTTTGAAACACAAGCTCAAATATTTGAAGATGGAAAAGGGAGAATCGGTTGCATCCTTCTGTTCAAAGATAACACAGATTCGTGATCAGCTATTAGTTACTGGGGTTACAGTAGATGATGATGACCTTGTCCAAGCCATCTTTGATAGGCTTCCTCCATCTTGGGAAACCTTCCTCTCAAACGTAAGTGGCAGAGAGATTCAACCTACCTTTGAATGCTTATGGCATGACTGTCTTCAAGAAGAAAGTCGAATGGCTACTGAAGTGATCCACCTAAAGAAGAACATTTTGCCCTAGCTGCGAAATTTAAGGGAAGAAGGAGATCTTCCTCTCAGAACGGCTTCCAAAAGAATTTTCAGAAGGAGAACGCTGAAGGAGCTTTCAGAGGTAAGGGTTTTGATATTTCAAAAGTAAAGTGTTATAATTGTAACAAAATGGGGCACTTTGCTAGAGATTGCAGGTCAAAGAAGAAAGGAAATTATAAGAAAGGGAAGCATCATGCTTCTACTGCTGAAGATGAAGAGTCTAAGAAAAGTCAAAAGGGGTTTCCTAGTGAAAAGGAGAAAAGGAAGGAATATTACTTGGTATCAACTCTATCAGGTTCATTGACTACTGGACGAGATACTTGGCTAGTGGATAGTGGCGCATCCAAACATATGACAGGGTACAAGGATATTTTCTCTGAGTTCAAGAAAAGGACTTTTTCAGATCAAGTAGAGCTTGGAGATGATAGAAGCTATGAGATCAAAGGAATTGATTCTATCTCCTTTCAATTAGAGTTTGGATCCATCTTTCATGTTGATGGGATCTTATATGTCCCAAGATTAAAGAAGAATCTCCTATCCGTAGCAACTCTTGAAGATAAAGGTTATATAGTAACCTTCATGGAGAGGAAAGCGTTACTTTGGCCCAAGGATGGTCAGATGAGTTCAACAGAGATTATTGGGGTGCGAGAAGGGGAACTTTATAAAGTCCCAGGTCATTCTATACAAGCGCTTTCTCATGATACAACTAGCTCTAGCGAATTATGGCATAGAAGATTCAACCACTTGCACTACAAAGCGCTTCCAGATCTACAATCAATGATAAGTGGTATGCCTCCCATTCCTTCTGATAAAAATGAAGTATGCAAAGGTTGTTTGCTCGGAAAGAATACAAAGAAGTCTTTTTCTAGTAGCGATAGTAGAGCTAAAGGAATCTTAGATCTTGTGCATTCTGATATTTGTGGACCTATGTCATCTCCATCATTAAGTGGTTTTCTATACTATGTAATCTTTATCGATGATTTTTCTAGAAAGTGTTGGATTTATTTTCTTAAGGCCAAAAGTGAAACCTTTGAGAAGTTTAAGGAATTTAAGGCACTTATAGAAAACCAGACAGGCAAACAGATAATGGGGGGGGGAGTTTGAATCACATTGTTTTGAAGACTTTTGTAAAGAAGCAGGAATCAAAAGACAGTTGACAGTTCCCTATAATCCTCACCAAAATGGTGTTGCTGAGAGAAAGAATAGGACTATTTGTGAAGCGGCCAAAGCCATGATGTTTGACCAAGATTTACCCAACTCCCGTTGGGCAGAAGCAACAACTACTGCTGTATATGTACAAAATAAGTGTCCTCATACAATTTTGAAAGATAAAACCCCCGAAGAAGTATTTATAGGAATAAAACCAGAAGTTGGACATCTTAGAATTTTCGACTGCCCTGTCTACATACATGTACCTAAAAGAGAACCAAAATGGAGCCCTCAGGAAAGAAAGGGACCTTTGTAGGGTACAACGAAAGTTATAAAACCTACATAATCTACATTCTAGGTCAAAGACAAATATAAGTAAGCCGAGATGTCACTTTTCATGAAGAATCTGCCTTAAAAAAATCTAGAGAACTTCAGTGAGACACTGAAACTGAAAAGCCAGCTTCCCCTTCAATCGAGAGTTCAGATTCAAACACTCAGAGGGAGGAAACTCATGAAAGTCCAATGAATGTACCTTTAGAACCTGTCGATACATTAGAACGATCTCTTGAAGAACCTCCTATCAAGAGAAAACCAGCTTGGTTCAAAGAGATCATGCAAGAAGTAGAAAAGATTGCGGCCCCTAAGGGAACCTTTAGAGAAAGTAAAAGGCCTCACAGGTTTTGTGTCTATGTTGCCTTGGTAAGTAGCATCAGTGATTTTGAACCCACCTTATTTGAAGAAGCTGACAAGTTGCAGGTTTGGAAAGACGCTATGCTTGAAGAATACATGTCCATTATGAAGAACAATGTTTGGGAAATTGTACCCAGACCAAAGAATAAATTGGTAGTCTCCTCCAAATGGATATACAAGATAAAGCATGCAACCGATGGTAGTATTGAAAAGTACAAAGCCATATTTGTTGCCAGAGGTTTCTCACAAAAGGAAGGTATAGACTACGATGAGACATTCGCTCCAGTGGCCAGTTATACTTCCATTCGAACAATCATTTCTTTGGCTTCTGTACTTGGTTGGAAATTGCATCAAATGGATGTAAAAACAACTTTTCTAAATGGCAAAGTAGAACAGGAAGTCTTTGTGGAACACACTGAAGGGTTTGTATTGCATAAAAGGGATTCTCATGTATGTAAGCTAAGAAAAGCGTTATATGGTCTTAAACAAGCTCCTAGAGTATGGTACGAAAGAATTGATGATTTCTTGAAAGGCTTGGGTTTTCTTAAAAGTGATGCTGATGCTAACTTGTATTTTAAAGTTACCGAGAACCAACCTATTATATTAGTGCTTTTATGTGGATGACCTCTTCCTTACCTGGGATGAAGGTCTGATAGGTTGGTGTAAGAGGGAACTCACCTCAGAATTTGAAATGTAAGATTTGGGGTTAATGCATTGCTTCCTTGGTTTTGAAGTCTGGCAAAGACAGGATGAAGTCTTCTTGGCACAAGGAAAGTATACAATGGATGTACTGAAAAGGTTTGGAATGTTGGAATGCAAAGCTATGACAACCCCCGTGATTACAAACTTAAGGAAGCTGCATGATTTAGACCCATGATCAGACTTAGTAGTGTTAGAATATAGAAGATGGTGTGCTCGTTTTACCATTGACGATACCTTCGTCACCCAACCATAGGCCGAAGCCTCCCTCCGAGCACCTTAACCTTGACTGAGAATTCCTCTGGAAGCAAACCCTAGGCTAGATAGCCAAACAAAGGGTAGCGCACCTCTCTCCAAGGATAGCGCAACACAAAAGACTGATCAGATAGTCCCAAACCCTAGCCAAGAGATATTCAAGCCAATACTGAAAACTTGCTGCTGCTGCAGCTGCACCAGCAGCTCTCCTCCAAACCTGCACACAAGACTGCAACTGCAGTGCACACCAACTGGGAAACTGCAATTCTGAGAGTGCTACAAATGAGAACTAGCGCCCTGCATTTATAGTAGTCCTGCCAGTTTTGCTGGGGCCGACTTCTCCTTCTGGATATGTGTCTGTTCAGTATATTATTATTATTTATGGCCGACTTCTTCTCTTGGAGGCTAATAGCCTA
>JZKD02S1677033.1:101826-113649 GCA_000966675.3 Picea glauca | reverse complement strand
TTGCCCAATCTTAGGCACTAGTCTTAGTTGCCCTAGGAAAAGGTCCGACTCTCATACTTAGATAGTTGCATCTTGCATGTGCTGATTGACATCATAGGCTAGATTCCCCCTGACCTTTTAACCAATTAAAATCAACTCCTAGAACATTAAATTCTTAATCTCATCTAGTAACTAGGGTCTACTCCCCTTGGCTTCCCTAGGAGTTAGCCTAGACGGAAGAGGTTCAAGTCAAAGTGACAGCGTGGACTTTGAACCTAGGCATTGTGCCTCCGAGGACACACTAAGTGAGCAGGACTTAGCTCANGTTTGCAAGTGTGTATAAGGACGTCAACAGGTCCAACGTATCAAAATGGGACAATGCATCATTTTTTAAAACATGTTACTGATGGAGGTGGAATGGTCCATATTGGAGCAAATCGTGAAGACATGTTCACATAACCAGTACTGTTAGAGAAGCTGCAGAGCTGCGATGGTGTTGGTTTACAAAACCGGTGGAAGTTTATATAATAGGTGGTAGTTCTTATAACTACGTAAACGGTTCCAAGATAGATATAAATCTATGAAGCCCGAGAAATGTACTGCGCTGGGGGGTTAAGCTTAATAGAGATATCAATACCTTTCCGCATGGATGTTTCCTCTACACATTGTCAGGGTTTTACGATGTAAATCTCGTGTGTTATTTGAGTGATTGTTTTGTCTCTATTGTTATATTTCTTGCATTTAATTATTGTTTCAGGATCTAAATCCCAACAATGTTTGCAAATGTAATGGAAAACTGGGAATCTCGGTCATTCAAACCACACAATATACCTTGTTTGGAAAGAGTGAGGATCTCATTCATTCAAACTACATGATATACCTTTGTTACAAGAGTTGACAATATATGCTATAGCTACATTTGAAGTAGTATATTTTACATGTATAAAATGAAATGGCTTACCACAGTGCAATATTGTTTCATACAGGTTCGCTTTCTCTACGATGTTCTCTATGCATGGTGAGTAATTCTTCTCGTCTTTTCTGCTCTTGAGGGCTTTTAGCTTCCCCTGCAAACACATTAGTTTTTTTTATACTTTATAGGGATTGATCTGCTTAAAATGTATGAAACTTATCAAGATTTAGTGAAAATGATGAAGCTTCACTATGTTAGCATTAATGGAAAGGTATTTGTCGAAATAAATTTAGGGGCCATGTTATTGTAAGTGTCTAAAATAAGTTGTGTTAACAAGTTTGTGAAAAAGCAATCAAATATGATGCAAATATATTTGGCATTGGTGCAGGGAAACCTGGGAGCACGCTTGGACGAGCAGTGCTTATCATATGGTTATTTGTGGTCTTAATTATTAAGTCAAGCTACACTGCAAATCTATCAGCAATCCTCACAGCGCAGCAGCTTTCACCAACAATTCAAGGAATTGATAGTTTAGTAAGAAGTAATTCACCAATAGGATATCAAACAGGATCATTTGTTAGAAACTATCTACCAGAACAGTTCAATATAGCCAAATCCAGATTAGTTCCTTTAGATTCGCCCGAGAGGTATGCTAGAGCATTGACTCTGGGACCAAACAAAGGAGGTGTAGCAGCAGTTGTGGACGAACTTCCCTACATCCATTTGTTTTTATCCAAGCACTGTGGATTTAGAATTGTGGGTGGAGAATTTACCAAAAGAGAATGGGGATTTGTAAGTGTCCTTTCTCTAACCTTTGTTTTGTCATCTTATTCTTCTTTATTGAACTATGAAAATTGTGATAAGAACTCTGTTGGCATCAACAGGTTTTTCCAAAGAACTCCCCGTTCACAGCGGACATGTCCACAGCTATCCTGTCCCTCTCTGAGAGTGGAGAACTTCAGAGAATTCATGATAAGTCGTTGAAAATTGATTCATGTGAGACACCGAGCAGTCAAGTCGACTCCAATAAGTTTGGCCTGAAGATTTTCTGGGGCCTTTTCTTAGTGACTGGAATTGTGTGTTTTTTAGCCTTGCTTATATTTTTCTGTCGCATGATATGCCTGTTCTGTCGTTATGCGCACAGAGGTATTGAGGATTACAAGCATCCTTCCCATGCCTTAAGCTCTAGTGCAAGGTTTCTGAAATTATTTGCCAGATTTATTGATGAAAGGGAGGATGATGAAAGGAAAGAGAGGCTCAAGAGAAAGCGAACAGAGAAGAAAATGGATCTGAAGTCCGATATGTGTCAACCTGAACCCTTTACGTCCCTTAGTCAAACCTTTTCTGTTGATCATGCCATTTCCCCTCTTTAGTTCTGTACTTCCAACTGCACTATTTCAGTTACAGGCTTGGGTAACATTTGTGAATGCAAGGATTGATATCTATTGTTGAAAGGGTGCAGTTTGTCACTGTCAGCTGGAAAGCCTTCACATGTGAATTATCTTGGGGATGAGAGGTTTATCTGAAAGGAGGGAAGCTTAAAGAATATAGTCTGAATATCAAGACTGAGTGTGAAAGTCTGCTCTCTGAATTTGAGATGCTCTTTTAAATGTAATTGTAAGTTGTTATTTCTCCTTACAAAACCTATCTTTGTCTGTGCTTTTCTTGACGCTAAACTTTTAGAAATTCATAGTTTTCTCAGAATAGGGGCAAAATGGCACGCCTTTGACTGAGTAGCTTTGTAAGCCTATCACAGTGGAATTATTAACAGAAATTAATTATGGTCTAACTAGCATTATAAAGACCTCATGCCTCTAAAATCCAAATAATTACAGTTTTAGATTATAAATTAATGCAATAATGCTACAAAGTATACTGTACAAGAAAAGTAATGTAATAATGACCAGGATACTGAAATGAATAAATGTTTAAAGCTACAAAACTTGTACATCCACTAGCTAACAGATCCTGGTTATGTTCATTGTCTTGTTCTGACTTCTTGGAAAACGATATGGCCATGATCAATGCTGATAACTTGTTATCATGAGGTAATGGTTGATGTATAACAACCCTTGAGAGAAGTTGAACAAGTAATAATGTGATTTCTCTACCTCTACTGTGTACTCTTTGCCAAGAGCAGGCGTGGTCACTCGTCTACAAAGGCCTCTTGAGCTCATAGTACCTGACTAGACTAGCTCACATTAGTAAGCTATCAAACTGTGTAGATTGTCTAACTCCACCACCTTTAGCCTCATATTGAATATATGAGGCACAAATTAAGAGATGGAAAGTAATTTGTGAAGCTCATTGATATGTGAGTAGAGTGATTCTACGAAGAACAAAATTTTGCTCCTAAATGAAGTCACGTTTCAATTTTGATAGCGTACTATGCGAATTGAGACTGTTTCAAGATGGAGCATCCCTTAACAACACATCTTTCTAGATAATAGAAGCATATAAAGTGCCTCTGCTTTCAGGGATTTTGAAAATAAGTGCAGAAGAAAATTTTTGTATGCACAAAAGGGACAAGGGGAAGGATTTATGTTCATCCTGGTTAACTGGGAGCCCATTGCTAAACCTTTGTGAATCAGAGACCATGCAAGAAAAACCTCCTTCAATTCTATTAGGGCTTTACAAAAGGGCTTTTCAAACCTTTTGTAGTCAAGGCAACTACATCAACTGCTTTAAATTGAAACTCTAATGATTGTTGTTCTTGTATTCTATAAGAATGTCTGTAGTCATCTGATTCATAAGCATCGAAGGGTGAAAGCCTGGTTGGGGCCCTAGAAGAGTTCTGAACTTATTCTCTCCACCATTTGGTTGTTTAACCCCTGCTAAGCTTAAAGCTGAGGCTATTAATTCTTGATGTTTTTATAACAATTCTGTTAGGGCTACAGAGATTGGATTTTTGTTTGAGATCCTCTTATGATGACCATTCCCTCCTCAAGGAGTCTTATATACCCTTTTCTAACAGCATTATTGTATAATTTGTATTGAACTAACGCAGTGTCAGGAAGAAGTTTGCTATTTGCATGAACAACCACTTACTAGGCATTTTTGCTTCATCAGCTTTGCACACTACCATTCTTGTGTGGTTCCGTACAAAGTGTGCACCATACTTCAGATACTTTCATTGTCTGGTTCGCCCTTTATTTTTTGACCTTCCAGGCCAAAGTAATCATTTGCTAAGCCATCTCTCCCAATATCTCTTCCTCGAAGGTTTCTCCTTCCTTTTGTGGTTCGATCATACCGGTGTCCTAAAATCATTAAAAGTTTGTCACTTACTTGGGTCATGAAATCCATCCAAACACGAGAATCCTCCAAACCTTGGAGAGATACAATTTTCAATGTGTTCTCATTTAGGGTAATATCCATGCAATATTTATGCAAATACATCAATCCTTCCCAAAATTCCTCAACAGTCTCTTTCTTCTTGTTGCTTCAATTTTAAAATATCCTCCTTTGGGTTCCACTATTTACAATACGATTCATATTTTTGAAAGAAAATGTTCTTCGTCTGGTGCCAAGAAGTAATAGAATTGGTACTCCATCACTGAAACCATTTAAGCACAAAATCTTTGAGTATAGCAGGAAATAATTTCAATCATTTTGGTTTTTCTGTATAATCTACTCCTTGTTAAAGATAACGTCTGCTTCTTCTGCAACACATATTGAGACTGGGGAAGTTACATGACTGATGCCGTTTCACAGCCTCTCTGTATGAGAATTGAAACAATCAGTCTCATGTATTACATTTTGTTCTCTCGATCATTTCGGACATGCCAGATTAGACTTCAGGTGTGGACAGTGGAGTTTTTACCCGTTCGGGGCTTCTCCACTCTAATTCCAGTGTCCCTTTTATGCACTGCTGTTTGTTTTTTCTGTATTTATTTGATGGGTTGTTTTTAGCGTAGATTCCTGCAAATTCTGCATTTATGTTTTATGTTTTATGTGCTCGTCCGGAAAAGTGGAAACAGAAAAACATTTCATTTTAGAATGTGAGGCCCTCAAAGACAGCAGGAAAAATTATGCAGGTATTTTGGCAGCTAGTTCTTGGGATAATGTATTCAGCAAAGAGTTTGTTGAGAAGCTGGGAGCGATTGTTGTAAAATTTCACAGGAAAAGGGCCAAACACAAAAGGCAGATGGAAAAACAATCTGTCCCATAGACTATTTTTAGCCTTGTGGACGTTAAAAATTCTTTCTTTCTTTCTTTCTTTCCAAAATATGTCAAATTCAAACAAATGGGAACATAAACACGATCTTTCCTTTCTCATTCTGTATAACATGGGTAAGTAGGCAAAATAAATTTGCCTTTGTAACGTGATCAGTAGCTAGTGTTCCAGCCATGTAGCATATGCTTGGCACCATATTACCTCTACCCAAATTTTGTTAACAACTTTTAGTTTATTTGCATTGACACGTCAGTCATTTTTAACCAAGAAACACGTGGCAATGCCAGCTCACCGATGTTTATAAAATGTCGAAAGAAACCCCGACTCTTAGTCTGTTTTCTCTAGTCTAATATGGAAAGTTTGTACAGGCTGCTTTGAGCTCAATTGAAGTAGCCAGAGGGACTTCTCGTGGGCTTATAAATGGCGAGACACATGTCGTTTTGAATTCTTGCAAGTGTATATATACCTTGGGATAAATGGTTAGTATATAGTTTTTTTATTTTGGTGGTATTTTTTTGACGGAGATTTGATTTTATTTTCATCGGAAAATTATGATTTATGTGAATTTGCAATTTCGGTGTTATTAAAATTGCAATTTACAATAATATGTTATTTCCTAATAAAGAAATTATAATTTCAAAAACTAATATTAATATTAATATTAATATATATATATATATATAAACTTGTGTTAACTTGTTCATAAAAAAGTCGGGAGTTTCTTTCTCATTAATTTGTAAGTTTACAGTGGTATTTGAATTTCTACTTAAGTTGAATTTTCAGTTTTAAGGTTGATGTAATTTGTTTAATTTTTATTTAGACTTTGTTTATGTGAAAATTTATAATACTAATTCAAATGTAAAGTTCATGCGACTTTTAAGATAAATTTAATAAAAATTTCATTCTTAATTTTTGAAATCTTCTTTACACTGTTAAAGGCTTTTATCATTAGTATATAATGTCTGAAATATTCAGTGTAATGTTTATATTTTTAAGATAAATTTAATAGAGATTTGTGTGTAATGTTTATAATTTAAAGATAAATTTAATAGAAATTTCAAGATTCATAATATGTTGTAAGTTTTGCTCAATGTCTGAAATCTTATTTGTAGTGTTTATACTATTATTATTCTTAACTCAATGTTTATAATCTTATCATTTTTAACTCCGAATTCAAGGATGGTGTATATTCCTAGTGATAAGCCCTCCCACCTTATGAACACTCTTTGTTTGTTTTCAAAAGTTTCATATGATTTATCTAAACTTATAACAATGTATTAAAAAATGGACATAAATGACCATAAAGTGCTAAGAGAACATGAATCTTAAATTCAATGCTAAATTTGGAAATTTATTAGACCATGTTAATTTAGTGCTTCACATGCATAATTTCCCCCAACCAAAATAAAAGTTGTTTCCTTACAATCTAACCTATGCCAAATGATAACCCAAGACAAATTTTGTTTATATCAAATTTGTATTATTATATCATACACAATTTTCACAAGCTACAATCCTAGTGATATGAGTGCAACCATTAGCATATGAGGCATAACTTCATGTGTGCTAGAAAGCACCTATACTTTGCATTGACCTCCCCAAACCATGGTAACCCTTACACCCCAACACCGAGGTGCACAATGCCCCTCACAGTGCCTTGTTGCTATTGGCAGACATGGTCAAGGGGCATTTCCTCAAAACCTTGAGAGTTTTGGGGGCATTGCTTCTTTGACATCAAATTTTCATTACTACATCATACACAATTTTTATAGGCTACAATCCAAATGATATGAACACAACCATTGGGATTTGATGCATAACCTCGTGCATTCTAGAAAGCAACCATCCTCCACGTCGGCCTCCCCCAACCATGGCAATCCTTAAACCCCAACGTCGAGGTGCACAATGTCCTTGGTAGCCTTCCACTGCCACTAGCGGACATGGTCAAGGGACATTGCCCCATAACCTCGACAACAATGTTTGGGGCATTGCTCCATCAACATTAATTTTGCAATATTGCATCAAGCACAATTTTCACAAGCCACAATCTAAGCGATCTGAGAGCAACCATTGACATTTGATGCATAACCCCATGCATGCTGTAAAACACCCATGCTCCACGACAACCTCCCCTAACCATGACAACCCTTGCACTCCAACAATGAGGCACAAATCGAACCTAGTACCATCTCATGACAATCAATAGACATGGTTGAGGGGCATTGCCCCAAAACCTCAATATTTTTTGGCACATATAATACCATGCATTCACTTCAAGTCCCAACTCTCACACACTTCAACACCTTGAGCACACACACTTGGAATCTAACATGCACTCTCAATGTCTAGTGTAAACCCCATGAATGGCATTCGTTACCAAGACCATTCTAGACACAATCATTTCTATGCACCAATACTTGTTTGTTGACAACAATGCATGACACTCCAAGAAGACAAACAATCATTGACTATTATAGAAATGAATTGCCATCAACAATTGAACACACATTCTTCTATCTTAAATGCATTTCTATGAATAATATGCATGATATGAAGCATAGAAATATAACATTTTTATTCTCTTTCACAAAGCAATGTAAAAACATTTACATAATAATACAAATACTATTGTCTTCACACCAATTTTGTCCCTATTACATTTTATCATTTGTTTGATTTTTATACACAATTTATATCCATGATTTAATCAATACAAATTTGTTTAAATTGCTTTATAATTTATATTCTTAAAAATCAAATAACCAAAATTATATATATAGATGTAACCCAATAATGAAATAGATATAAAACCATTCTATAAAAAAATATTATCAATACATAACTTACATATACATATAAACTTTTTTTTTTTTTTATAAAACTTTGAAACAATGTTTTTCAACTTTGGTTGTACTTCATTGGAAGTGTTTATGTGTTCATAATTTAGAATCAAAACCAACATGAGAGCTCAACATTTAACGAGGTACCAAAGCAAATAAAGAAGGTATGAGAAGGAAATGAGTGGGTGGAGGCGACTCTGCAGTAGGGTTTTTCTACGATTTAGATAGGCTTTGTCAGAGAAAAATGGAGAAAAATGGAAGTTTTCGTTGATGGACCTCTATGTTGGCGCTCTTCGCAGTAGGGTTATTCTCTGTGGGTGCCCTTTGCGGTAGGGTTTTCCACTCAAACATAGTGACTTTCTACCACCGCCCCCACTGCTCCCAACCCTATTCTCCACTGGGACACACTCTACATGCTCTACGACAACATTTTATCCATCCAGATAACTCCATGACCTCAACTGTCGGTGGTTCCAACTTCGTCAATGTCCCAGCAAATCCATTCAATAGTTCATTGTCATCTTTACTAAACTCGGGATTCAATTACATATTCAAGACTCTGACCAATGGCAGATTCAAAGGAGATGACTATGGAAGAAGAGGTATAATTGGTGAATTATTCAGACGATGTTCTGTCTGAAGACCAAGTCTTCTGCTCTCTGCCAAGTGTGTCATCTCTTGTGGATACTATGTATCAATCATCAGAGAAAGACGAAACCACTTCTCCATACTTCAGACAAAGCAAAGATAAGGATTTTTCGCGTCCACGGTTAAATGCCATGAGTAGTGATAAGACTGGTGTTACAAATCCCAATCTTTCCAGATTTCGGACTGTTATAAGGGCCCTTCTGAACAAGCCATGACTTTGGGTGTACTGTCTCGTGTTGATTCTGCTAGTTTAGGAAAACGAACACCCTCCTACGTGCTCAAACCCTTTAGACCTTACTGTGGAAGGTGACGTTGAAGAAGTGGCGAAGGAATAGGTGGTTCACTTCCTCAAGGAAGGTTTTAGGTTCATTGGTTCAAGTATTGACTTGATTCACTTGGAGGGAGGGAAGTGCATAGAGGACATTGATCAAAGGAAGCGGAAACAACGTAAGGTCATTAGAAGCAGAGGAGGGGAGGTGTCCTTAGTTGTTGGGGAAGACATTGCAGTTAACCAAATTCTTGATCTTTCAGGATACACTTTTGTGGGGAATTTTGTCGACGGGAGGGTAGGGATGGATTTCCCTTTGAGATGGGAGGGTAGGGATGGATTGCCCTTTGAGATGGATAGAGGAAAACTGGGGTCTAGGTTTAGGCTATGCACCACCAACTCACCTATTAACATCACCTATTAACAAGACACCGACTTGGTTTTGTTTTTAGCAAGGAAGAAGATGTGGTTTGTGTATTAAAAGAAGTTTGATTTATGGATAGGTCATACCTGCCCATAAAACACTAGCACTCTCTTTTTGATGCCAGGGAAGAGACCATGTCAAGCACCCCGACGTGGATAAAACTTCTAGGGCTCCCCATGGAATTCTAGACTGTCCAATATTTATGTGCAATATACAACCTCAGGGTCTTCACTCACTAAACCTATGACATAGCTCCTCCTGTGTTCGTGGGATATTAAAGAGTACCCCTAATTTCAATAGATATGGATAAATACCTCCCAAAATTATTTTGTTGAAACCCCCTCCTAATACATATTTCCAATAAAATAAACCCCTATTTTAACTAGATACCCCTTTTTATACTCCCTAATACCTATAAACCCCTTGAGCCCCCACATCCCCCCCAATACCTACAATATATTGAATTTGTTTTCACAATTAAAAAAACCCCTTTATGAATGAACGTGATAAGATATTGGTCAACAAGGTGAAGCCCCCATGTTGACAACCAACTTGGAAAAACTATTCTCATGGATGATAACTTCTTCTATGAAGGATATAGTTTGATTTCAAGGAAATTAGTTGATCATGATGTAAGTAGAAGTATTTTTGAGATAATTGATTTCGTTTTTAAAGAGAAGAGGTACTTGCAGATGTTAAACTATGTTAACATACCCTTTTTATGCTCGAGGTGCCATTTGTATGGACATATCTTGAAAGACTATTCCAAACCCTACACTAAAAGGGCCTAGAAGAAGAAGGGGGTCTCGCTGAGAGATGATGATGATGAAGGAGTTTAGTATTGACGGTCTTTAGGGCATGGGACAAATTGTGTTGCAAGGTTCCACTAGTTTAAAGGAGGATAAATCTAGAACCAAGTGTGCCTTTGACATACTAATTGGGGACGTGTCTATTTCTTTGATAGCGGGTTTGAGGTTTTCTTTGGGAATTAATAAAGATCCCGAGGACGTTGGAGATGTAGGTCCTGCTGAGGATGTACCTTCCTACACCAAAAAGGATGATAGGAGCCATGCTTTTGATGGTTCAACTTCATTGGGTAAGGTGTTCAATTATCCTTCTATTTATGTTTCAAGTGACAAGGTATTGGGGGGTTTGACATTGGGTGGTTTGTGGAAGCTTGTCCCTACTAAAAACTCCCGAGGTAGACCTACAAAGTCTATTCAAAAACCTAAACCTGACATATTGGTAGGGGATCCTTTGGTTAATCTAGCAGATGACTATGGTCTTGTGGATTAGTGGAGAATGGGGGTCACAGGGGAGTCAACTTCTTACTCTTAGGACTTATAGTCTCAAGGGGGGGTCACTGTCTACTTAGACAAAATAAAGATCTTTCTAATTGGTAGTCTCGTTGTTGGTTGAAAGTCCCATTTAAAATGGGCTAAAGAACAAGTAATAAATAAATTAACCAAGGTGAGAAGACACCAATATATCTGGGGTCCTTAGAGCGAGACATGCCCCATAAGAAGTTTCCTCATGAAGATATTATCGACTAATGTTAGAGGTCAAGGGGTATGAGCTAAAAAATTGTCCCTCAAAATATTAATTAATCCCAAGAGACCAGAGATTATATTGTTGTAGAAAACTATGGGGATGGGCAAGCCTCTAATTTATTATTTAAAAAATTTGTTGGGGGATGTGATTTCATAGCTTTGGATGTTGAGGGTTTATCTAGGGGGGTATTAACTAGATGGAACTCCACCATGGTTTTAAAAAATTCTTTTTTTTACTTCATTTTTAGTGACTGTAGTATATTGTGAAAACTTGGGCTACTCATTGTCCATCCTTAATGTTTATGGTCCCTATGAAGGGCGATATGAGTACTAGAATAGGTTGTTAACTTCACATTGTATAAGGTTTGAAAATTTGGTGGTGGGAGGAGATTTAAACTTGACAATGAGTAGAAGAGAGATCTAGGGGGATTCTGCCAGGCCAGATAGACTTGCTAACTATTTTCGGAGTCAGTTTGATCTTGTTGGATGGGTGGACCTTGAACCAGTTGAGATAAGACCTACTTGGGTAAACAACAAGTCAAATAATGTCACAGTGGAAAAGGAATTAGATTGTTTTATACTAAAGGAAACTCTCTTGTAGAAAGTGGATAAATGCAAGTCTTGGGTGGACACTTCAAAATCTTTGATCATTATCCAATATGGTTAGAGATTATCAATCCAAGATACAATCTAGGCACACCCTTTAAATTCAATCCTGGTTCGATTCTCGAAGAAGATTTCAAAGCTCCAACACTCAGTAATTGGCAAAGTTTTTCACGTGAATTGGGCTCTTCTACTTGTGGACAGTTCACCTACTCTTTAAAATGTGTGAAGGAGAAGGTGGTTGATTAGTCTGGGGAGAAATATATGAAAATAGGGGCTCACCTATTACATGTGGAGAAGGATTAGGTAGTGTTATCGCACGGTTTGTAGGAAAGGTTTGAAAGCTTGAATCAGGGCTTAAAACCGGCGTAACAGGAGCTTCCCCACCCACTGTCACCTCGATGGGGAGCTCTTTCTATTTAGG
>JZKD02S1677033.1:73984-85090 GCA_000966675.3 Picea glauca | reverse complement strand
AATATATTAATTTTAACATTAAACTAATTTTAATATATTAAATTTTGTTACACTTAATTTTATTTTTATATTTAATAAACTTAATTTTATTTTTATATTTAATAAATTTATGATTAAAATTAAAAAAAATAAATTAAAAAAGTGCTTGCGCTTCATAAATGACATTCCAGGCCATTGTACACTTAAGAAAATATTGTGATCTGAAACCTGCATATTAAAGTTAATATGTTTACTTTTCATATCACATGTTTAATGTTAATGAGTGATGTTCTTTCCTATTGTTTTCACTCTGCAATGGCGTAAAGCCTTTTAAACATTAGTTAGGCGTTACATAAAATGCTAGAATGACATGATTAAAACTGAAAAAAGAGATATATAATCTGTCACATCACATCAATATTTGGATTCATTTACCATCATGTGCTAAGCATGGTAAATGGAAATGGAAGATTATTGTCGTACAAGAGAATGAATATGGAGGAAGCATTTTGAACACTGGCCGCCATAAAATTGTGGATGAATCTGCATTGTAACGGAACTTTACTTACCATAACCAGCTGATGAAGTTGTTTTGAACCTAACTTCAAGGTGGATTCTATGATTACTTCTTATTATGAAGTCGGCCAAGAGCTTAAGATGTCAGAAATTTGTTGGCCACAAAATGAAACGCATGGTTGTTGATAAAAATCCATTGATTATTATTATCTTATTGACTTCTCATATTTATTGAAAAAAACAATGTAGTTTAGAAAGAACGCTTTGATTATTTATGTGTAACCAAGGTTGGAATTTCAAATTTATCTTACATGTCAAGTGAAATTTTGATGACGGTCGTTTTTCATGCCCGTCATTTTACGTTTTACCCCATATTCATGAGTGTCAAATTGTCTATCAGTTAATGGATATTCAATTAACTATTAACACTTTATGTGAACTAGGAGTATGGATTAATTAAATTTCAAGGATTGAGAGTCTGAAACTAATTAAATTTTGTTTATTGTTATATTTAATCCTCCAACAAACCTTTGCCTAACCCCTCTTCAGTGTGAGGTCTAGGTAGGTGACACACTATAGTAAACTAAGCACCTAGAATTTATGACGAGTACACTATTAAGTGGAATGTCAAATTGACGGGTTGAGATTTTTTCTACCGGTAAATTTTGACGTGTGGATTTTGTATCCACGTGTCAAATACGTCTAAAAACCAAAAATATGTCCCGTGGGATGTCAAATTCCAGGCCTTTGTGCAACAAGTCAAGTCACATTCATTGATAAACAATACCCATATCATGTATTTAATGCTGACCACATCCGACTGAGTGACCCATTTCATTCACCTCACTTTGATTATCTAGGAAACTAGCAGCAGCGTACGACTGCAACCTCCAGAACGCCAACACCATTCACTGGGCAACTTCGTGCATTTATCGTACTCGCTACTTAAAGAGAGACTTAAATGATTGCCGACACCTCTATAATAAGGGGTTCAAATGATTCACCAACAACAATTAAGAAAAAATGATTTAATTTTTTTTTTTTAAATAGAAAAATTCAATTTAAAACAGCTTAAATTTATGGTCAATAGAAAACTAATGTAAAGTCAACGACAAACTCATTGCTAATAGTCCCCATGGTAGGGACTAATAATTATAAAAAGATAAATGTACGCAACAAGTCAAGTCACATTCATTGATAAACAATACCCATGTCATCTATTTAATGCTGGCCACATTCGACTGAGTGACCCATTCCCATTTCATTCACCTCACTTTGATCATCTAGGAAACTGACAACAACATACCACTGCAACCGCTAGAACGCCAACGCCATTCACTAGCTTCGTGCATTTATCATACTCGCTACTTAAAGAGAGACTTAAATGATCACATACACCTCTGCAATAAGGGGTTCAAGTGATTCTCCAATAACAATTAAGAAAAAAGATTTAGTTTTTTTTTAAATAAAAAAATTCAATTTTACAATGTTTAACTTTGTAAAAACAACTTAAATTTATGGTCAATAGCAACCCAAGGTAAAGTCAATGACAAATTGATTGCTAATAGTCTCCATGGCAGGGACTAATAATTATAAAAAGATATATGTACGCAACAAGTCAAGTCACATTCATTGATAAACAATACCCAGATCATCTATTTAATGATGGTCACATCCTACTGAGTGACCCATTTCCATTTCATTCACCTCACTTTGATCATCTAGGACATTGGCAGAACGTACTACAACCTTCAGAACGCCAACGCCATTCACTGAGCAACTTCGTGCATTTATCGTACTCACTACTTAAAGAGAGACTTGAATGATCACCAACATCTCTAGAATAAAGGATTCAAGTGATTCACCAATAACAATTAAGAAAAATTATTTAATTTATTTTTTAAATAAAAAAATTCAATTTTACAATGTTTAACTTTGTAAAAATAGCTTAAATTTATGTTCAATAACAAACTAATATAAAATCAACGACAAACTAATTACTAATAATCAATGACAAACGAATTTTGCTAATAATCAATGACAAACGGATTGCTAGCAGGGACTAATAATTATAAAAAGATAAATGTACAAAAGTTAATATTATATAAAAACATTATATAAAATCTTGAAACTATTCATTAATAGGTTTGATGCAACGAGAGTAAACATAGTTCATTGTACATTGAAGTAGCATGTATTTGGGGTACGTCCATTTGCATTAGGGCCGTATTTCAATGTATACGAGCACTACAATGTTGGCATAATAGTATGGTTGACTATGACGTGCTATGATTTGGTTTGTATGTGAGAGGAGATATGTGTATGATGGTTATATTTATATTTATTTTTTTATTGATTTGATGTATATAAAACAAGTGTTGTAAGGCAACGTAGTCCCTGTCTTTAAAATTCATAATAATAATGATTTAAAAGTAAATAAGATTAAATTATATAAATTGTAAAACTAGAAAAAAAATAAAACTTTTTAATGTTTTTTATATTATTAATTAGATTTGAAAATTGATAAAATAATGATTTAAAACTAAAATAAGATTAAATTATATAATCTGTAAAACTAAATAAAAAAAAGGATAAAACATTTAAATGTTTTTTATATTATTAGTTGTATTTGTAATAATTGAAAAACATAAAACATTTCAATGTTTCTTGTATTATAAAAAATGATTTAAATGTTTAAAAATCATGAAATGTAAATTTAAAGAGTTTGAACTATTTTATCTATATTTGTTATAGAGTTTGAACTACTTTATCCATAGCTGTTACAATCGTATTGCACAGTGATACAAATCTCAATAATTGATACAATAATGTTGCACATCGATACAGATTATGGAGATGGAGAAATAATTGACATCAATTGGATGATTCCACAAATCACTTCACACAGGTCACTGGTTCTTGAGCAATCCTTGTTGAATTGGGGGAGTGATTAAACTATTTTGTTTGAACCTTGTTTCACAACAACCAGCTTCCTCTTAGTTGTGGATAATAAACAAAGAGTGTGGTAATCCTGTGGTGGAAGGATCTTCTCTCTGGTTACAAATTTAAAAATCTGATAAAAAATAACTAACAAAACAAAAAGAGCCTTTCGGATCACAAATCTAAAAAGCTAAAAAAGTTCAGACATTGATCAGATTCCACCATGTTCCCACACCAAACTCAGTCTTGTCATTGATGCAATCAGTCCATTTAAAAACCATAGCATTGCCTCCTCTTCTGAAGAAACTATGGCAGGCACAGGTAGCTCATATCTAATCATCCAAAAATGAAGCTGTAAACTAGGAAAAAGAGAGCACACCTGAAATAAGCATCCATTCTTTCTGTGTTGAAAAATATGGTACAATTGGTTGTACAGAGCATTATCTTTGGAGAAGTTGGAAATTAGATTATAAGAAAATTTACAAGATCCTCCACTACACAACATGCATAAGTGCTCATACATTAATTATAGCTGAAGGGGAAAAGCCTTAATTACACAATATCTGAGAACAAGAATGCTGGTAATTCTGCATTGTTGCAGCTATAAAATCATAGATAGATCTGTAATTACAGTTGTTGAAGAAATAACTTGGAATTGTAAATTTAAGAAACATACACAACTAGAATAGTATATTCACAGAACAAAAGCTAAATGAGAAGGACAGAGCTCCAGCTTCAGCAGCCATGGAAGACCAAGCTGTTTTTACAACATACTAGCAGAACGAGCAGGCAATCTCCTGAAGAAACTGAGAGGAGCAGAAGGAAGCCTGTGGCGGAACCTTGGATGGCGCAGGACATACATAACAAAAACCACTGCAATTACTTGGAAGGGAGTGGTATACAAAATTATGGCAGCTATCAAGAAAAATATGACAAATATGGTAGTGGCTCGTGGATCTCTCCGGCTCAAAAGATGTTGAAGCCTTTCTCCCTAAGTAGGGGAGAAACTAGCTCTCCAAATTTCAGAGATATCAAATATCTCAGGTTTTGGACAATGTAATTATTAACTGCTCTGGTGAAAACAGTAAAACAATAATTAAATAAAACTTCCTTTCCAATTGTGAAGTATTCAACTGCCTACTTGAAGATAAACTGTCTCTAGAAACAATAGATATGTCAACCTTTCCAGATTGTATTGCAATTTTGGAACAAAGGATATTACACAAACATCCATCTCTCCTTTAATCTGTTCATTGTGGAGCATGTCATCTATATTGAATTAAATGTAAGAATGTATACATAGAGGATCGTTTCAGCAAGAAATAAACAAAATAACGTGCTTCAACTTTCAATCACGTTTCTACAATTCTGCACTTTTCAAATATCATAAATGTTAACATACTTGTCATGTGTAGTTACATAGAATCCATTAAGCTATAACTTTTTCCAACTGTTAAAGCTATCATTTAAATGGAGAAAAGTGTTAATTTATGGATGTTTTGAACATTCTAAATGTATATTCCAGATGCAAATGAGTCTTATTCTAAAATTGCAGAAGAAAAATCTATAGAAAGTATCATCATAAAATAATAACAAACTCAAAAAAGTTTGATGGAAATTAGAAAAATGCCATTTGCTTACTCACATTTCAACTACAATTAAAACCATTATCACTTCAAGAAAATACTACCTGCATGGCAAGCTCTCGAGTTGTGGAAATAATGATCACACCAGTACCAATGCGGGGTGTAAAACATATATGGTACAACAGTTCCACGACGGGAATTAAAAATGCAAGTGTCTTCCCTGAGCCAGTCCTTGCGGCTCCCAAGACATTAGAACCTTTCAGGAGCTCTGGTATGGATCTAGCCTGAATCTGCATTCATAGATTTATGGAGTAAATTACATGCTCAAAACATTTTATACTACCATTTAATAGGCCCTCTGAATTGAAAAATCAGAGCTTATCTCTGAAGAGGTGATGAACAAAAGAATATTATCTTCTAAATCCCTAAATATCCTTTAGTTCACTTAAAACAACTATTGGAAACTTCAGGAACAAAACAATATGAACTTATCACTGATATTTAAATTAATTTATTAACTAACTAAATATATTATTTAAGGACTATGCAATAATATTCAAAGACACTTTATTTTCTCAATAAAATCTGAACTTATTGTTATTTAAGGACATGGCCGCAATGAACATGAACTTCAGAAATTAAAGAACAATAATAAAAATATACATGGAAAGAAAAAACCCTTACCTGGTCAATTTGGGCAAGCACTTCCTCTCTTAATGCAGACTCCTGTTCGCTCTCATAAAGCCCANCAGTCCTTGCGGCTCCCAAGACATTAGAACCTTTCAGGAGCTCTGGTATGGATCTGGCCTGAATCTGCATTCATAGATTTATGGAGTAAATTACATGCTCAAAACATTTTATACTCCCATTTAATAGGCCCTCTAAATTGAAAAATCAGAGCTTATCTCTGAAGAGGTGATGAACAAAAGAATATTATCTTCTAAATCCCTAAATATCCTTTAGTTCACGTAAAACAGCTATTGGAAACTTCAGGAACAAAACAGTATGAACTTATCACTGATACTTAAATTAATTTATTAACTAACTAAATATATTATTTAAGGACTATGCAATAATATTCAAAGACACTTTATTTTCTCAATAAAATCTGAACTTATTGTTACTTAAGGACATGGCCGCAATGAACGATGAACTTCAGAAATTAAAGAACAATAATAAAAATATACATGGAAAGAAAAAACCCTTACCTGGTCAATTTGGGAAAGCACTTCCTCTCTTAATGCAGACTCGTGTTCGCTCTCATAAAGCCCAGCACTCACTAAAAACTGTCCATTTACAATTGGTCCACAAACGAATCGTGAAAATTATCAGAATACCGATAATCCAAAAATTAAAAGGCGACTCGAATATTATCTACCGTGGAATGCAATAGAAAATAAGTCTTAAGAGAAAAAATATGAAAATCCTATAATATCCGCAAATACAAATATTGGAACAGATATAAGGTCCCTATAACGATTAAACAGAAAACAGATATAAGGTCCCTATAACGATTAAACAGAAAACATGTCCTGAGAATAAATTAAATAGAGTCGTTTTACCTCTTCCAACTCTCGGCTCCTCTGAAGATCTGATATGATTGGTGGAATTCGATACCCCTTGATGATCCAGAGTTAAGATGGATCTGTTCTAGGTTGTAAATTAAAAACACAAAAGGGATCAGCCCTGTGTTTACATCTGCTATAATTTTTTCTCTCTTTGCAGAACTACACATACATACAAAAGTTGATGGCCGTATCCTTTGTAGAATGTGCCTCTTGGCCCAACTACGACTGAAATCTAGTAATGACTCGAGGAGACCTTACCAAATCTTGGAACATAACCGGAAATGGCTAAAGTTAACATAACCGGAAATGGCTAAAGATAACATAACAGAAAATCAACCTTACAATCTACGTTATTGAAAACAGAAAATCCAAACACGGATCCAGACACACGCACTTTTGAGGGTGGGTACTACTGTAATTTGCATGATTTTTTCCTGAAGCTGGCAAAGGTCAGGGTTCAAACATAACTCTAGCTTATCAGGCGCCCACGTTCTCACTGCAGCCTGGAAGGTCCACACTGACCCCTTCCTAATATTTAATCATCAAGGTCTAATCATTTACTCGATCTCAACTTAACATATAAAAAAATATCTGTACTACCCCTGGCATGCCCATACAACATTAAAAATCACAGATCTACAGCATAGAATCTGCCAGTGCCTGATGAAACTTCCACTAACTCAACAGCTTGTGGAAGTCAACACATTTTATTGGTTAAATCTACCTTCCGATAACAGAAGATGATACGGGTCCTTCAGAACCTCTGATGTAGATACTAAAACCCCGGTTGAGATTCTGAGAAGAAAACAACTAGCGTTCACAGNGAACTTCAGAAATTAAAGAACAATAATAAAAATATACATGGAAAGAAAAAACCCTTACCTGGTCAATTTGGGCAAGCACTTCCTCTCTTAATGCAGACTCGTGTTCGCTCTCATAAAGCCCATCACTCACTAAAAACTGTCCATTTACAATTGGTCCACAAATGAATCGTGAAAATTATCAGAAAACCGATAATCCAAAAATTAAAAGGCGACTCGAATATTATCTACCGTGGAACGCAACAGAAAATAAGTCTTAAGAGAAAAAATATAAAAATCCTATAATATCCGCAAATACAAATATTGGAACAGATATAAGGTCTCTATAACGATTAAACAGAAAACATATATAAGGTCCCTATAACGATTAAACAGAAAACATGTCCTGAGAATAAATTAAAGAGAGTCGTTTTACCTCTTCCAACTCTCGGCTCCTCTGAAGATCTGATCTGATTGGTGGAATTCGATACCCCTTGATGATCCAGAGTTAAGATGGATCTGTTCTAGGTTGTAAATTAAAAACACAAAAGGGATCAGCCCTGTGTTTACATCTGCTATAATTTTTTCTCTCTTTGCAGAACTACACATACATACAAAAGTAGATGGCCGTATCCTTTGTAGAATGTGCCTCTTGGCCCAACTACGACTGAAATCTAGTAATGACTCGAGGAGACCTTACCAAATCCTGGAACATAACTGGAAATGGCTAAAGTTAACATAACCGGAAATGGCTAAAGATAACATAACAGAAAATCAACCTTACAATCTACGTTATTGAAAACACAAATTCCAAACACGGATCCAGACACACGCACTTTTGAGGGTGGGTACTACTGTAATTTGCATGATTTTTTCCTGAAGCTGGCAAAGCTCATGGTTCAAACATAACGCTAGCTTATTAGGCGCCCATGTTCTCACTGCGGCCTGGAAGGTCCACACTGACCCCTTCCTAATCTTTAATCATCAAGGTCTAATCATTTACTCGATCTCAACTTAACATATCAAAAAATATCTATACTACCACTGGCATGCCCATACAACATTAAAAATCACAGATCTACAGCACAGAATCTGCCAGTGCCTGATGAAACTTCCACTAACTCAACAGCTTGTGCAAGTCAACACATTTTATTGGTTAAATCTACCTTCCGATAACAGAAGATGATACTGGTCCTTCAGAACCTCTGATGTAGATACTAAAACCCCGGTTGAGATTCTGAGAAGAAAACAACTAGCGTTCACAGACTGAATGGGGATTTTCAGTAAAAATCAAAAAACAGACAGAGCCCTTTACTGAGTATTGAAGTTCTCCTAAAATTAGTTTAAAATAGAGCTTGAGCTTACCAGGTAGATGCTTGGAGAAGCCCAGCTACAATCTATTAGAGGAAGAAAAAGAAGGCATTAGGGATGTAAACCCAACAACCAAAACAGCGGGAGAACAAAAGACCCTAATCAAGCCTCCGGCCCTTGTAAAACATCACTCACCATGAACTGAACAACACCCACATAAAATCTGGCCGCTCCAAACTGTTGCCGCAGAAAAAACACATGTATCAGAGAAAACAAACTCCTTTTCTCCAGTGGGAACCTCTGCAAACTNCAGTCCTTGCGGCTCCCAAGACATTAGAACCTTTCAGGAGCTCTGGTATGGATCTGGCCTGAATCTGCATTCATAGATTTATGGAGTAAATTACATGCTCAAAACATTTTATACTCCCATTTAATAGGCCCTCTAAATTGAAAAATCAGAGCTTATCTCTGAAGAGGTGATGAACAAAAGAATATTATCTTCTAAATCCCTAAATATCCTTTAGTTCACGTAAAACAGCTATTGGAAACTTCAGGAACAAAACAGTATGAACTTATCACTGATACTTAAATTAATTTATTAACTAACTAAATATATTATTTAAGGACTATGCAATAATATTCAAAGACACTTTATTTTCTCAATAAAATCTGAACTTATTGTTACTTAAGGACATGGCCGCAATGAACGATGAACTTCAGAAATTAAAGAACAATAATAAAAATATACATGGAAAGAAAAAACCCTTACCTGGTCAATTTGGGAAAGCACTTCCTCTCTTAATGCAGACTCGTGTTCGCTCTCATAAAGCCCAGCACTCACTAAAAACTGTCCATTTACAATTGGTCCACAAACGAATCGTGAAAATTATCAGAATACCGATAATCCAAAAATTAAAAGGCGACTCGAATATTATCTACCGTGGAATGCAATAGAAAATAAGTCTTAAGAGAAAAAATATGAAAATCCTATAATATCCGCAAATACAAATATTGGAACAGATATAAGGTCCCTATAACGATTAAACAGAAAACAGATATAAGGTCCCTATAACGATTAAACAGAAAACATGTCCTGAGAATAAATTAAATAGAGTCGTTTTACCTCTTCCAACTCTCGGCTCCTCTGAAGATCTGATATGATTGGTGGAATTCGATACCCCTTGATGATCCAGAGTTAAGATGGATCTGTTCTAGGTTGTAAATTAAAAACACAAAAGGGATCAGCCCTGTGTTTACATCTGCTATAATTTTTTCTCTCTTTGCAGAACTACACATACATACAAAAGTTGATGGCTGTATCCTTTGTAGAATGTGCCTCTTGGCCCAACTACGACTGAAATCTAGTAATGACTCGAGGAGACCTTACCAAATCTTGGAACATAACCGGAAATGGCTAAAGTTAACATAACCGGAAATGGCTAAAGATAACATAACAGAAAATCAACCTTACAATCTACGTTATTGAAAACAGAAAATCCAAACACGGATCCAGACACACGCACTTTTGAGGGTGGGTACTACTGTAATTTGCATGATTTTTTCCTGAAGCTGGCAAAGGTCAGGGTTCAAACATAACTCTAGCTTATCAGGCGCCCACGTTCTCACTGCAGCCTGGAAGGTCCACACTGACCCCTTCCTAATATTTAATCATCAAGGTCTAATCATTTACTCGATCTCAACTTAACATATAAAAAAATATCTGTACTACCCCTGGCATGCCCATACAACATTAAAAATCACAGATCTACAGCATAGAATCTGCCAGTGCCTGATGAAACTTCCACTAACTCAACAGCTTGTGGAAGTCAACACATTTTATTGGTTAAATCTACCTTCCGATAACAGAAGATGATACGGGTCCTTCAGAACCTCTGATGTAGATACTAAAACCCCGGTTGAGATTCTGAGAAGAAAACAACTAGCGTTCACAGACTGAATGGGGATTTTCAGTAAAAATCAAAAAACAGACAGAGCCCTTTACTGAGTATTGAAGTTCTCCTAAAATTAGTTTAAAATAGAGCTTGAGCTTACCAGGTAGATGCTTGGAGAAGCCCAGCTACAATCTGTTAGAGGAAGAAAAAGAAGGCATTAGGGCTGTAAACCCAACAACCAAAACAGCGGGAGAACAAAAGACCCTAATCAAGCCTCCGGCCCTTGTAAAACATCACTCGCCATGAACTGAACAACACCCACATAAAATCTGGCCGCTCCAAACTGTTGCCGTAGAAAAAACACATGTATCAGAGAAAACAAACTCCTTTTCTCCAGTGGGAACCTCTGCAAACTCTCCAGAACTGAACTACGAAGACCCAGCTTCGAAAAAACTGCCAAAACTGCTTCCAACTTCTGTCTGTTAAATGCAAACCCAAATAGCCAAACCTGCAC
>JZKD02S1677033.1:51739-62005 GCA_000966675.3 Picea glauca | reverse complement strand
TATATATATAGATAATTAATACATTAAAACATTTCTAAATGACATGTTAGTTACGAACATTCAAAGATGTGAAGCTATCATAAATTTTTACCACTACTGGGCGTTATGGCATCAAGGAAGTGAAGTTGTCATAACTTTATTACTACGAAGGCGTACACTTGTTGAAAAGAGCCTGTTAGTAACATTTCTTGTCCGGGGCACAAGAGCATTTGGGTCAACCAGTTGCACGAGGATTGCCCAAGCGCAACGCATAGAAGAAGTCCTTTTCAGACTTAAGATCAAGCGAGCGGGCAAAATTATAGTGTCACCGGTCTGGATCCATCCATATAAGCAGATCAGTGGTTAGCGGGAAATCACGAATCGGAAGTTGCACCGAAGTTAATACCATAGATCGCGCCCATATTGTGCGCAAGGGAGAATAGCAGCTGTCCATCCAAAGGGGACACATGGCGCTAGACTGAGCCATCTCGGGGTTTCGCCCATCGCGACTCCAAGGCGCAAAAAACAACCCATCATATCCCCAATGCGCGAGGTGCCGGAAGTGTCCAGGATCCGGGCCCACAGCAGCGGCGGGTGAGTTCAGGACCGTCAGATCTCAGAGGGACGTGTGGCACCAGACTGAGCCATCTCGACGTTTCGCCCATCGCGATTTCAAATTGTAGGAATAGCTCCTTCCCATTCGCGAACGTCGAAAGCACCTGTATTTCAAGACTAAATCTGGTCGTCCGATCCAACGACACATAGTGCGAGATCTGGTCGACATATCGGCATTTGGGAATTCGATAGGTGAAAATCCCTCGTCATCTCACACCATGAAACCCCGAACCCCGAATTGCCGAAAGCGCCCAGAGTCGGGCCCGCAGTATCATGAAGCAGCCTCAACCATTCATCCATAGGAGACACCTAGCGCGCGAATAGGCTCCTCACCTCTTCACCCATCGCGTTTTCAAGGCGCAAAAAACAACCCATCATATCCCCGATGCGCGAGGTGCCGGAAGTGTTCAGGATCTGGGCCCACAACATCACCGAGTAAGTTCAGGACCATTAGATCTGGGAGAGACGCGTGGCACCCGATTAAGCCATCTCGACGTTTCGCTCATCGCCACTATGAATGAGCAAGGATTAACTCCTTCTATTCGCGAACGCCGAGAGTGCTTTGGGAATTAGCTCAGGGTCACAGCTCATGGGCACTTGGGAAAGAAAGGAGCTGTGAAAAAAGAGGCTAAAGATGTCAAGTCTAATCGCCAAAGGGATCATCGTGGTCTCTATACGCCATTTGATTCAGCCTCGAGCTTGGTTTTCGCTTGAAGTAAATGAAGGTAAGAAAGAGTGGTTGAAACCTCTCTTCATGCATTAACAACAAGATATGGAAATCCTGGCCAACGGTCTGCTCGAGAGGGTCCTGTGTACCCATTTGTCCAGAGAGGCCATGTCGAGTTCTCGACTAGCTGGAGGAGGTCTGCACATGCTAACTCGGCATTAACTGACTCAATTACTCCCCCTACAGGAGCCATGCGCATTAAGGTGGCATCTGACAAAGAATATCCGTCCGAATTTGACTGAGGGGACGCCAAGCCTTGGATGACTGAGGACACCTCTGTTAGGAGATTTTCTCTAAGTATATAAGCTCAGTCCTTGTATTTTTGTAAGGATCAATGGTTGAGCTAGGCTCTCGGTTGTAAAAACTCTAATGAAGCACTGTTTTCTGGTTATTTCTGGACTCTTGAGACTTCTTGCCTGATGGATGTTAGTTCTTTCCATGTCTTTGTTTACACTGTATTAGAGCAACTCGGAATTGGAGGATCCAGTCGAGTTGCGCTGTTGTAGGATGATGTAGGTTGGATCACTACAGCAGTCACAACGTCCCTAGTCAGTTCCTGTGATTTCTTTAACGCTGAACGACTTGGAATTGGAGGATCCAGTCGAGTCACGCTTCAACTCCTTGAAGCTCTGGACCAAGAGGATCTTGGCTCTTGAGTTTTTCATCCCTAAGCCTCCGAAGGCCTGTTTCCTGAGGTAGTTTTCTCACTCTTCTCCTAAGTCTTCCACCTGTTCACCCTTTAATCAACTTCCTGACTGAAGTTAGATAAAGACCTCCTTTGTTCCTTATGTACCAGACCCAGTCCCTGAGTTGGAGCAATATTTCCTTGACTCTCTATCCATTTGATCACCCCATTAAACAAACCGTAACATAAAAACTGATGGGCGTTGGGCTCTGCTCCTGCAAGCAATCCAGGAGCGACTTCCAGCGCTAACATTTCTGGCACCGTTGCCGGGGATGAAGTTGAAGATTTTCCCTGGGTAGAATGACATTGAGCCTCTGATTTTGAAGGTGCATCAGACATCAGAGCCCTTAAAGATTGCTACTGTGCACCTGGAGACTCTGCTGTGGCGACTCCATTGTTTCCACATCACTGTTTTAACTGTGACTACTGTTAGCACACCTGAAATCTGACCTAGAGGAGCTTTCTCGAGAAGGTTTCAGCGGCTGCTTTCTTAGCCTGAGAAGCTTCCCAGGATAATGACAACGATAAGATCTGGCCTTTGATGGTGAACAAGGACCAGACACACTTGAAGCTGCGCATCTTTCACCTGGTGACTCCATGATTCGAGGATCGATTGGTGACTCCACTGGTTCGATATGGAGAAAATCCTTGCTCGCAGGTTTGCTCCTTTTAATTTTTCTGCTATTCCTGGTTTTCCTAATGTTGTCCCCTCTCTGGATGAATGGGGCGATTATTTGCCCATATTTGGAAAATGTGAAGAGGACAACCCTGCTCAGCACCTCAGTGAGTTTCATGAACTCATGCATTAGTGGGAGATACATCATGAGGATGTATTACTGAAGATGTTCATGTTCTCGTTAGCAAGGGATGTGCGTAAATGGTACCATTCTTTACCCCCTGCTAGCATTTCTTCACTCAATGGATTCCATGCAGCTTTCACCACCTATTGTCAGAGGCTATATCCCCCTGAGTTAATTTGTCATAATTGTTGTGAGGGATACCGCAACTCTATACAAGAGAAAGTTGTTTCTGATGTAAGCTGTGGGGAGGATCCTGATTACCTAGATCAGAAATCATTCCTTTCTCCTCCACATTCGTCTGCATCGGAGGAGTATTATGGAAGTGATGAAGTTCCCAGGGAGGAGGATGGTGCCCTGAGTAAGCTGATGGAGCAGGTGAAATATCTCTTTGCCCAATTAGAAGGGTTGAAATATGAAGACTGTGCAGAGGATTTTCCAGTCCTTGAGGTAGACGCTCTGAGCAACTCTTTTGAAGAGATTGTTGAATATTTATTAGATGAGTTGGCATCTGCCCCCAATGAGCTTGCTTCCTCAGATCAAAACAATGAAGAGGTAGTTGTGGAAGAGGATTGCTCTCTTTTCCTTCACGAGATTTCCCACGATGTGTTTACATTCGGGGTCGAGATGGAGGAGTGGGGGATAGTTCCATTTCTGCAAGTTGGAGAAGCTTTGTTCCCCCCCGACTTCGATGATTATCTGGAAGAGGAGCAGCAGAGCCCGACATCACCTTTTTCTTGTCAGAGCAGCCAGACCACTTATGACAGTTACGAATCAGAGTTTGAGCTTGATATGTTGGGTTTCCAAGAGCAGGTCGCAGAACCTTATCCTCTGCTCGCTAAAGAAAATTATCATGAGGAAATCATCCACCTTGGTCTTTCAGGAGATGCCGAGCAGTACGAGGAAGGGAAAAATTTACCCGGGGGTCCTATTTACAATGAATATGAATCCGACCCTAAGGAGAGCCAAGAAGAGGGAAGAGAACCAGAGGAGCAGTCTGCCCTTTGTTCAGATCAGTCAGCAAACAGATCCACCCCATGGTCCCTATTTATGATGAATACGAATCGGACCTGGGGGAGACCGAACCAGGGGAGCAGAGTATTTTCTGTCCAGAGCTAGTCAGCGAGCAGCCACCGCCCGAGAACAACGAGCCTACGTCAGTTGTCCACCACCAGCCTGTGCTTATCAGAGATATTCAGCCATAGGTGAGCAACTGTGTAGCAGAGAAGGTTGCCTGTCGCCAATTTTCTAGAATTGGCCACTTATTCTATGACCCTGTCAGCAAATACATGGAGTGGCATTTCCTTCATGTCTTGGAGCCGCCCACCTTCATCTTCATGGCAGCCCTCAAAGATGAATCAAAGGGTGTAACCATTCTGAGCTCCTGGTTACATCGATTGTTATCCATCATCGACAGAAGGAAGGAGCTTCTGTCCAGGAAGTTGCTTGAATGGCTATGGTGGAAGTTTTCCTTCACCTAGCCCATGTAAAATATTTTATTAGAATTAGGAGTGTATATAAATAAGCTCTTTCGAGCATGTATTTTCTTTTGTTTCGATTTACTTTTCGGCCTGTATTTTTAGTAGAAAGAGGTTTTGAGCTTGACTCCATAGCCCAACAACAAGGCACTGAAGCTGTAGAATGAGTCCTTAGAGCATCACATGGACGACTCTATCCCCCATGGAGCCTAATGTTAGTAACGTTTCTTGTCCGGGGCACAAGAGCATTTGGGTCAGCCAGTTGCACGAGGATTGCCCAAGTGTAGCGCATAGAAGAAGTCCTTTTCGGACTTAAGATCAAGTGAGCGGGAAAAATTATATAGTCAACGGTCCAGATCCATCCATATAAGCAGATCAGTGGTTAGCGGGAAATCGCGAATCGAAAGTTGCGCCGAAGTTAATACCATAGATCGCGCACATATTGTGCGCAAGGGAGAATAGCGGCTTTCCATCCAAAGGGGACACATGGCGCCAGACTAAGCCATCTCGGCATTTCGCCCATCATGACTCCAAGGCACAAAAAACAACCCATCATATCCTCGATGCGCGAGGTGCCGGGAGTGTCCAGGATCCGGGCCCACAGTAGCGACGGGTGAGTTCAGGACCGTCAGATCTCAGAGGGATGTGTGGCACCAGACTGATCCATCTCGGCATTTCTCCCATCGCGATTTCAAATTGCAGGAATAGCTCCTTCCCATTCGCGAACGCTGAAAGCACCTATATTTCAAGACTAAATCTAGGTCGTCCGATCCAGTGACACATAGTGCGAGATCTGGTCGGCATATCGGCATTCGAGAATTCGATAGGTGAAAATCCCTCGTCATCTCACACCACGAAACCCCGAACCCCGAATTGCCGAAAGCGCCCAGAGTCGGGCCCGCAGTATCACGAAGCAGCCTCAACCGTTCATCCACAGGAGACACCTGGCGCGCGAATAGGCTCCTCGCCTCTTCGCCCATCGTGTTTTCAAGGCGCAAAAAACAACCCATCATATCCCCGATGTGAAAGGTGCCGGGAGTGTCCAGGATCTGGGCCCACAACACCACCGAGTAAGTTCGGGACCGTTAGATCTCAGAGAGACGCGTGGCGCCCGATTAAGCCATCTTGGCGTTTTTCTCATCGCCACTATGAATGAGCAAGGATTAACTCCTTCTATTCACGAACGTCGAGAGTGCTTTGAGAATTGGCTCAGGGTCACAGCCCGTGGGCACTTGGGAAAGAAAGGAGCTGTGAAAAAGAGGCTAAAGACATCAAGTCTAATCGCCAAAGGGATCATCGTGGTCTCTATGCGCCATTTGATTCATCCTTGAGCCCGGTTTTCGCTTGAAGTAAATGAAGGTAAGAAAGAGTGGTTGAAACCTCTCTTCATGCATTAACAACAAGATATGGAAAGCCTGGACATCGGTCTTCTCGAGAGGGTCCTGTGTACCCATTTGTCCAGAGAGGCCATGTCGAGTTCTCGACTAGCTGGAGGAGGTCTGCACATGCTAACTCGGCATTAACTGACTCAGCTACTCCCCCTGCAAGAGCCATGCGCATTAAGGTGGCGTCTGACAAAGAATATCCGTCCGAATTTGACTGAGGGGATGCCAAGCCTTGGATGACTGAGGACACCTCTGTTAGGTGATTTTCTCTGAGTATATAAGCTCAGTCCTTGTATTTTTGTAAGGATCGATGGTTGAGCTAGGCTCTCGATTGTAAAAACTCTAATGAAGCACTGTTTTCTGGTTATTTCTGGACTCTTGAGACTTCTTGCCTGATGGATGTTAGTTCTTTCCATGTCTTTGTTTACATTGTATTAGAGCAACTCAGAATTGGAGGATCCGGTCGAGTTGTGCTGTTGTAGGATGATGTAGGTTGGATCACTACAACAGTCGCAGCGTCTCTAGTTGGTTCCTTTGATTTCTTTAACGTTGAAAGACTTGGAATTGGAGGATCCAGTCGAGTCACGCTTCAGCTCCTTGAAGCTCTAGACCAAGAGGATCTTGGCTCTTGATTTTTTCATCCCCAAGCCTCCGAAGGCCTGTTGCCTGAGGTAGTTTTCTCACTCTTCTCCTGAGTCTTCCACCTGTTCACCCTTTAATCAACTTCCTGACTGAAGTTAGATCAATACCTCCTTTGTTCCTTACGTACCAGACCCAGTCCCTGAGTTGGAGCAATATTTCCTTGAGTCTCTATCCATTTGATCACCCCATTAAACAAACCATGACATAAAAACTAATGGGCGTTGGGCTCTACTCCTGCAAGCAATCCAGGAGCAACTTCCAGGGCTAACAGAGCCAAAATTAATGAGTTTTTAATTACAAAGGTGATTTCTATGGACAAGATTTCATTTGCTGAGAATATTGTTAATCGTGACAATAAATTAAAGGTTGAGATTTTAACCATTAACTTCCTTGCATGACAAAACATGTTTGTTTGTCATTAAAAACTGTGATTAAGGTGATTATCTTAATTATGCAGATTCTGAAGTTTTTTGCCAAATTTATATTTTTCATTGAGTTTTTTTTAGTTTAACTGTTTTACTGAGATTTTATTTGAAGGTGAGGAAATTGTATGCTTCCCCTTTTGAGTAGGTGAAGCATCGTCTCATTTCCAAATTCATGCCACACATTTCCACTCCATCATCATCTCATTACCAAGTGCATTCCGCACATTTGCGCTCCACTCTTTCGATTTACGGATCCTCTGTACGATTATTGTACCACATGCCCTTTGTCCATGATCACCATTTTGTTTCGATAGTGGATTTTCTAAATCTTTTCCATGGTGGCTTCCAGGGTTGGATACTTCGTTGGATTAAAGGTTGTTCACAAAGGATATGCAATAGCTGCCACTGAAGGTGTTTCCACCTGTAATTTTAATCATTCATAAAAATTACAAGAAAGTTAGTTGATAATAATAGAATGGAGTAATCGATTATATCATTAAATTGACCTAGGAGCGCTACTAGATCCATCAGATTACTAAAACCCTTTTCATTGAAGAGAGGGCCATTAATGCAGTTGCATTTGAAGTAGGAATTGGTAGATTGTTCACATTCACGGTTAGATTAGCAAAGGTTAAACTATTTAGCAGTACTAGAAACTTCGGTCCTCTGACTTGTTTGTGGCATAAAAACCATAGTTCAAATAGCCTTCAATTAATAGAATCCAAGTAGATTATATGTCTTGTGACTGCTATGGCTAGACTATTCGTGTGAATGTGGAACTAGTACATTGTATCTATTAAATATAGATAATATGATTTAAATGTGCCTTGAGATTGTAAACCTCAAAGATTTATCGTTTGTATTTGACCTTCAACAAGAAATAAGGCATTGAAAAAAATAAAATGAACTGTAATATCTCATACCATTACTTTTAAAAGGAAGATGAAATTTTGGGTTGGAAGTTAGGGTTATAATTTCTTCTTTTTTGAAATAAATACAATTTATATCAAATAACCAAAAAGGTGGAAATACAATTTATATCCAACTGCCAAAAAGATTATATATATATATATATATATATATATATATATATATATATATATAAGTTGGTTAACAATCATTCTGGTTGGAATTTGATAAAGACAAAAACCAATCCAAAACAATGCAATGTTATTACCTCACTTCATGTGGTCCTACCTTACCCGAAAGAGAGGGAAGGCAGGCTCACATCACTATCCGAGAGGAAGGAGAAGGAACCTAGCAACACCTTTACTAATAGAAGTGCCCGAGAGAATAAAAAGAAGGGCTTACCGACATAGGAGATTATATATGGCCATTGAATCAAATTCAATAAAGCATGTAGTTCAACCCAATTGTTTGTGCCTCTGCCTAGACCCATCTTCGTAAGCTAAGATAAGGATCAGTTACACCTCTCTATTAGGTCACACCCTAACTCAAACTCATCGATTGTTGTCATTATATTAACCTAAGGAGGTAATAAGGACCAATTTCACCTACCCTTCTTCCTTCCTTCAAAATCTTAAAGTAAGGAGACCACATTGCACCTATCAACTTATATCAACCATCTTTATAATGTGGTTGTGCTAGTTTTATATCCATAGACGCCAACACCTATCAACTTATATCAACCACTTTTATAAGGTGTAGGCTAAGTCTTCTATGAAATGGAGCCCGATGGGACGTCTTCGGCACCGGGACCCCATCACGTAGAACGAATTGTCGACCGTCTTTCCAATCTCCCCATCCCCTCGGCCCCGTTCGTCCCGACCCCACAATGCCCATCCTCTTCGCCTCGTTCTGTGTGTTTTTCCCATCTGCATCTCCTCGTTATGCCAGTCTCATCCTTGCAGTTGGACGTCCCCTCGGGCATTCAATGTAGGGTGGAAGATGGGCAATAGCTGCAAAAGTCCTCCCATGCCCATCCTCCCCTATTTTTTCATTGCTCTGGAACCACTATGTGCCTGCTCCTGCTCCCTCTCTAGGATAACTGAACCAGCTCTTCATTTGACTTGTTCCTAAATCCGGATCCTGCTCCTGCCTAGTGAGTTGCTCATCCAAACATCTATCATCAATATACAATGCCAATGTTCAGTTTGCAACACCTTACTGGTGTTATAGTAAAACAATAGATTGAAATTCGAAACAATGCATAGGTTATCCATTCCTCTTCTGTTGTTGTTACTTCTCCCCTTCCCCTTCCCCCAGTTCTCACTTGTATTTTGTCTCTTGTATTTCGTAGAAGCCTTAGCCTACGCCCAAATGAAAATGTTATGCATCTCTTACTCCATTTTTTTTAAAGAGACGATATTGTGACAAAGACGTTTTGTTCTTCCATTCATGTGCCAAACCATTGGCATTGATGGATATAAAACTAGCACAACCACATTATAAAAGGGCGTAGGCTAAGGCTTCTACGAAATGGAGCCCGATGGGACGTCTCCGACAATGGGACCCCATCCCGTAGAACGTCATGGAAACCCGTCAACCCACACTAAGCTTAGTCCTCCTTGGGCCCACAACTCCCTTTGTTCTCTGTTTCGTTGATCTCGTTGCTCCAGCGTGCTGCAGGTGGATGTCCCCTCGGGAATTCAATGCAAGGTGACGTCCCCTGCAAGCCTCTTTTCCTCTCGTTCCCCTCCTCCAGATCTTGCTCTTGTCGGGTGAGTTGCTCATCCAAAAATCTCTCATCAATATTATTAACAATGTTCAATTTGCAGTATTCATTTCTTTTAAATTCGGGCTTCTCAACTTTATGGTGTTGTTTGTACTTGAAACTTGTTTGGAAATATGGGACCATACACAAAGTTTCTTCTGTAGAATATTGTTACCGACTTCTTTTTTTGACAAGGAATTTGAATCAGAGAGATCGTTTACGCTTTTTTTTGGATACCCTAGATATTGTCACAAACCGATGGCTTTTTAATTTAGGAAATAAACCGAGAATATTCTGATTTAAGTGAGCCCTATCATCCTTTTGTATTCTTTGTATTCCTCCATTTTGCAATGTATCCATCTATGAACTATTCTTGTGTATTCTCTAAGAACTGCATTTTCCAATGTATCAACCTGTGAAGTATCATTCTTCACTATAACTCTAATGTTCCCTCAGTTATCAATGACTCTGGGTGATGAATAATCCACATTCACATTTACAAGAGCTAATACATTCCTCTTAACTGCAGAGGTATCCCCCATTCCATCATTAAAACTTACTTGATACTGCAGAAATTCACTACTTAAGGCAAACAATGGATGGACTTCCTTCTTACATTTTGTGACCATGCTGGGACTGATCTTAGTCCTCGATTCATCGAGGTAATCATGATCCAACATGCACTGACTTAAAGAAATTGTTGGTTCAGTATCATGATGGCTAGATACACCAGGTTCAAACTGCTTCTTGAGGTCATATAATTGTCCTGCCTCATTTTTCCGAGGCTTTTGAAGAGTATAATGAGAATTTACATGACCTGTATGTATGCTACTCATATGTTCCAGAGAATGAGACTTCT
>JZKD02S1677033.1:21074-32693 GCA_000966675.3 Picea glauca | reverse complement strand
TACCTCAGACATATTGGGTGGAAGCAATTCATACAACAGTTCATATCCTTAACAAATCTCATCTCAGACCACACAGTGACAAGACCCCTTATGAACTTTGGTTTGGAAGACCTGCTTCTATCAAACATTTTAAAGTTTTCGGGAGTAAGTGCTATATCAAGAACAATGATGAAAATATTGGCAAGTATGATGAACAAGATGATGAAGGTATATTCTTGAGTTATGCTACAAATAGTAAAGGGTACATATGCTACAATAAGAGACTGCAAAAACTAGTTGATTGTATAGATATAAAAGTTGATGAAGAAATCCCAGTCAGAAATGTAAGCAGTGTTGAACCAAGAATAGAAGATACAATTGAAGATGAAGATGAACAGGTCCAAGGATCAGAAAGAGAAGAATCTATATCAGATGAAGATACGAATTTTCAAACTGACACAAATCAGTAGAAAGAAGCAAAATCACCTCTCAGAATTATTAGAAAGAATCATCCTGAAAATCAAATAATTGGAGATATAAATGAAGGAGTTCAAACAAGGAGGAAATTGATTAAAGACTCAGAACAATATCATGTTGCCTTTTTATCTATGACTGAACCTAAAACTTTTGAGAAAGCTAGCCAGGAAGATAATTGGATTAGAGCAATGAATGAAGAGCTTGATCAAATTGAGAAGAACAACACTTGGGAGCTTGTCCCTAGACCTGAAGATAAGAATGTAATAGGTTCTAAATGGGTGTTCAAGAATAAAATGAATGAAAAAGGACAATTTGTTAGAAATAAAGCCAGATTGGTCTGTAAAGGATATGCACAAGTTGAAGGTCGGGACTTTGACGAAACCTTTGCACCAGTGGCAAGATTGGAAGCTATCAGAATGTTCCTTGCTTACTCTTGTCATAAGAACTTCAAAGTTTATCAGATGGATGTTAAATCAGCATTTCTTAATGGAGATCTAGAGGAAGAAGTATATATGGAGCAACCTGAAGGATTCTTATTGACAGGCAATCCTAATTATGTTTGTAAGATGAAGAAGGCCTTATATGGACTCAAACAAGCACCACGAGCTTGGTATTACAGACTGGACAAATTTCTACAAGAAAAAGGGTTTAAGAAAGGTACTGTTGACAGTAACCTTTACATTAAGTCTTAAGGTGATGATTTACTAGTTGTTTTGGTTTATGTAGATGATATTATTTTTGGCTGTACTAATCATTCATTTGTCCAGTGGTTTGCTAATTCTATGCAAACAGAATTTGAAATTTCCATGATAGGAGAACTGTCATATTTTCTTGGCTTACAAGTAAAACAAAGCTATGGAAGAATTTTTATTTCTCAAGAAAAATATTTAAAAGAGATATTGAAGAAATTTCAGATGGAAGATTCCTCTACAGTCAGCACACCTATGGTGGTTGGTTGCAAGCTAAGCAAAGATGACATCTCACTTGATGTTGATCAAAGGACATATCGTTCAATGATAGGCAGTCTTCTATACATCACAGCATCTCGTCCTGATATAATGCAAGTTGTTGGATTGGTAGGTCATTTTCAATCTGCTCCTAAACAAAGTCACTTGGTAGCTGTCAAAAGAATATTCAAATACCTGAAGGGAACAATGACATATGGACTTTGGTATCCTAGAAATCAGAATTTCCAGTTAACTGCCTATTCAGATGCAGACTGGGCTAACTGTGTTGATGAGAGAAAAAGCACCAGTGGAGGAGCATTTTTTCTGGGTGACTCATTAGTTGNAGGAAACAATGACATATGGACTGTGTTACCCTAGAAATCAGAATTTCTAGTTAACTGCCTATTCAGATGTAGACTGGGCTAACTGTGTTGATGAGAGAAAAAGCACCAGTGGAGGAGCATTTTTTCTGGGTGACTCATTATTCGCGTGGGTTAGTAAAAAGAAAGGCTCCATTTCATTATCCACTACAGAGGCAGAATACATTGCTGCTGCTACATGCTGCACACAAATCTTATGGATGATACAAACTCTTGCAGATTTGAAGGTAACTTACATTGATCCTATTCCAATTCATTGTGATAACACCAGTGCCATAAGTGTCTCCAAGAATCTTGTTCTTCATTCCAAGACTAAGCATATTCCTATAAAGTATCATTTTCTAAGAGAACAAGTTACAAACAAAATTGTTCAACTGAATTACATACCCTCTACAAAACAGATTGCTGATATTTTTACTAAACCATTAGCAGAGACCCCTTTTGGATATCTTCGTCGAAAGTTGGGGGTTATAATTTCTGGTGTTTAAAATATTCACCTAGTCAGGGGGAGTCCTTATTGAATATCTGGTGAATTTCCTAGATACGTATAAATGACAGGGGGAGTATGTTTTGCAACAAGATCAGGGGAGAATGTTTCTTCTTTGACATTGATGTCAAAGGGGGAGAAAAGATCTCTTTCGTGAGCAGGAGCAGAGTAGGAGCAGAATCGAGTCCAGGAGCAGGAGCAGAGTCAAGTCCGAATACATATGGGTGCTTGTGTTGCCATCAATGCCAAAGGGGGAGATTGTTCGCAAATATTGAATAGACAGTGAGATTGAACACACAGCGAGATTGTACAGACAATGAGATGGTTGGCAAATATTAAACAAACAATGAATGGTTGTTGTCATTGATGGCAAGTTTGGATTAGACAGGTTGCAACAAGATCACGATTCAATCGTAACCATTGGATCATCAAAAATGAATCTGGATCGTAGATTACAGCTCATGTCAGAATTTCGCGGATCGAGTGTTGAACAGTTCAAAGGAAATAAACCTCAAGAATCTCGATTTCGCGATATGCGAAATTGTGACTTGATCGCAGCCGTTGAGTAGAGATCAGATCTGGACCGTTGATCCAACTCCTTATCGAAGCTTCGCAGATCGCAAAATGGAGAGGTGAAAACAGAGCAACGAGAACTCTGATATCGCGATATGCGATATCACGATGTAATCTGGGTCGTCAAATCAATCTTTGATCTAGACTGTTGATTCTAGTCCGCGTCGGAGTATCGGGGATCACAACATGGAGAGGTGAAAACAAAGTAACGAGAACTCCGATATCGCGATATGAGATATCGCGATGTAATCTGGGCCGTCAGATCAATCTTTGATCTGGACCGTTGATTCCAGTCCACGTCGGAGTTTCGAGGATCACAACATGGAGAGGCGAAAACAGAGCAACGAGAACTCCAATATCGCGATATGCGATATCGCGATGTAATCATAGCCGTTCAGTCAAGGTTATATCTGAACCATTGGTTCAACTCCGTGTCAGAGTTTTGCGAATCGCGAATTCAAAAGGAAAAGAAACAACTACAACAGGAACCCCGAAATCGTGATATGCAATTTCGCGATTTAATCGCAGTCGTTAAAATAAGAAGTGATCTGGACCGTTGATTTTCTTCATGGAGTATCGGGGATCGGTACTTGTAAGTTATAAAAACTCTGAACGCCAAGTGTGCCAAAATCGCGATGTGTAAAATCTCGATTGGATCTGAACCGTCAGATCAAGAAATGATCTGGACCGTTGATCTGACTTATTCACGGTGTTTCGGGGATCGGGATTTGTAAGTGACAAAAACTATGAACGCCAAGAGTGCCGAAATCACGATGTGTAAAATCTTGATTTGATATGAACTGTTGGATCAAGTATTGATCGGAGGGTTGTTGTTCCTACACACAGATTAACTTCTCAGTTACAAATCCGTTAGTGAAATGGACTCATGATTGCCAATCAGTTGGTGTTTCAATTGCTTAGACAGTTTTCGTCATTTTGCCTAAGCAGTGGGGAATTTGAACCGTCGTGTGTGTGTGTATAAAAGAAGATGAAATAGACTGTGTCGGGTTGGTTGTTCTGTAAATGAAAAAGAATGAAACTGTAAGAATAGAGAAGAAGAGAATGCGCAGAGGGAGATTGAGCATATNAAACGACAGGGGGAGTATGTTTTGCAACAAGATCAGGGGAGAATGTTTCTTCTTTGACATTGATGTCAAAGGGGGAGAAAAGATCTCTTTCGTGAGCAGGAGCAGAGTAGGAGAAGAATCGAGTCCGAGAGCAGGAGCAGAGTCAAGTCTGAATACATATGGGTGCTTGTGTTGCCATCAATGCCAAAGGGGGAGATTGTTTGCAAATATTGAACAGACAGTGAGATTGAACACACAGCGAGATTGTACAGACAACGAGATGGTTGGCTAATATTAAACAAACAACGAATGGTTGTTGTCATTGATGGCCAGTTTGGATTAGACAGGTTGCAACAAGATCACGATTCAATCATAACCATTGGATCATCAAAAATGAATCTGGATCGTAGATTACAGCTCATGTCAGAATTTCGCGGATCGAGTGTTGAACAGTTCAAAGGAAATAAACCTCAGGAATCCCGATTTCGCGATATGCGAAATTGCGACTTGATCGCAGCCGTTGAGTAGAGATCAGATCTGGACCGTTGATCCAACTCCTTATCGGAGCTTCGCAGATCGCAAAATGGAGAGGTGAAAACAGAGCAACGAGAACTCTGATTTCGCGATATGCGATATCGCGATGTAATCTGGGCCGTCAGATCAATTTTTGATCTAGACCGTTGATTCTAGTCCGCATCGGAGTATCGGGGATCGCAACATGGAGAGGTGAAAACAGAGTAACGAGAACTCCGATATCGCGATATGTGATATCGCGATGTAATCTGGGCCGTCAGATTGATCTTTGATCTAGACTGTTGATTCCTGTCCACGTCGTAGTTTCGAGGATTGCAACATGGAGAGGCGAAAACAGAGCAACGAGAAATCCAATATCGCGATATGCGATATCGCGATGTAATCATAGCCGTTCAGTCAAGGTTATATCTGAACCGTTGTTTCAACTCTGTGTCGGAGTTTTGCGAATCGCGAATTCAAAAGGAAAAGAAACAACTACAACAGAAACCCCGAAATCACGATATGCGATTTCACGATTTAATCGCAGCCGTTAAGATAAGAAGTGATCTGGACCGTTGATTTTCTTCATGGAGTATCGAGGATCGGGACTTGTAAGTTATAAAAACTCTGAATGCCAAGTGTGCCAAAATCGCGATGTGTAAAATCTCGATTGGATCTGAACCATCAGATCAAGAAATGATTTGGACCATTGATCTGACTTATTCATGGTGTTTCGGGGATCGGGATTTGTAAATGACAAAAACTATGAACGCCAAGAGTGCTGAAATCGCGATGTGTAAAATCTCGATTTGATATGAACTGTTGGATCAAGTATTGATCGGAGGGTTGTTGTTCCTACACACAGATTAACTTCTCAGTTACAAATCCATTAGTGAAATGGACTCATGATTGCCAATCAGTTGGCGTTTCAGTTTCTTAGACAGTTTTCGTCATTTTGCCTAAGCAGTGGGGAAGTTGAACCGTCGTGTGCGTGTGTATAAAAGAAGATGAAATAGACTGTGTCGGGTTGGTTGTTCTGTAAATGAAAAAGAATGAAACTGTAAGAATAGAGAAGAAGAGAATGCGCAGAGGGAGATTGAGCATATGCGAAGTGTGAGATGAAATGCAGAGTAGAATAACAGAATGAGTTGAAGAAAATCAGAATGAGAGCACGAGTTGATGCAGAGCATATCTGCTGAACAAACAGAGGAAGAGAAGAGTAGCAGAACAGTATGCAGAAGACCATATTTACAGAACAAAGAAAGATTGGTAAGAACTGATTTATCTGTAAAGTTGAATGTTTATTTAGTCATTGATATTTCAGGGAGGTTGGGAGGTGCTCAGGAGGACTGTTGTCCTCANGCTCAATTGTAAATGATGTATAGAACTGAAAAAGACTGCCTATCATTTCGAAGAAGAAGAGGTTTTCTCCCTTTATGGGTTTCCTCATGAAAATCTGTCTCTGTGTGTACTTTATATGTGACTGATGGTCTTTACTTTTATTGTCCATATGTTGTATATTGTTGATGATCACTTGAAGAAAGATTAATAATGTTTTAAAAGGAATAAAATTGTTTAAGCTCATAAACAACTGATTCACCCCCCCTCTCAGTTGTTTTTAGTATTTCAAACAAAATATTTATGAAAAGAACTGGTCAATTGAGCAACAACCCCCCTCCCACAACCTTAATCTGCTTGTCTTCTAGAATAGACTAAATACTTGGTAAATCAACGTGTCACTAACTTGTAGTATCCTTCCAAACCTCATCCAATTGAGATAAGTCTCTGAATTTTATTACTTCGAGTTAACAACTTGACTCTGCCACCTACAAGAAAAGAACTGGCTAGTTATCATGGTGAAACATTATATCTATCACAAAACCTTGTTTAAGATAATATTTACTTTAAATTGTAAATAATTGCTAAGAAAATGTAAAGGGAAAGAATTATTAAGCTCAGTAAATCATGAAAACCTCGATAGCAGAAAACTGGCAAGTGGGCTCTGATGGCTTTCCTGAAGAATCTCCTACATCTATAATATAACAATGCAATCTTCATTAGAATCCTTATTGGCATATAAAATAATACATACTTGAAACATAGATTACATCAATTGGGAGCCCCATAAAATGTACCTGTAATGGTAGGAAAACTAGAATGACACTACATCTTTCTACGTCATTGGATTGAAGCCATAGTGGTGGATTGTTTCACCCCTGGAAACATCCACCTATTTCTCCATTAAAAAAATGGTGATGTCTATATATACTAATCTTAAGATGTTGATCTCAACAATCTACAAAACTCACCTGGGACAATAGAGGATGCATTGTTGGCGCAATGACGCCCTTGCTTGTTGAGTTGTGTAAAATGAAATGGTTCATTTTCAGATGCATAATCAGTTTCCAATCTACCACTTCTGTTGCTTCTTTTGTTTTTCTTTTTAGGGATAAGGAAGCTCTTCTTCCTCTTCAAATATGTCTCCAAAGCACCCAACCCAATAGGGAAATCATAATCCATGATGTCAAGATTGTTGGCATCATCCAACATTCTTTTCACCAAACTAATCAATTGTTGGGTTTTTCTCAAAGTGACAGGAGGATTGTTTCAAAGAAACTCTAACTAGCCAAACAACTCCTCTCTAGCCAACTGAAGTCTCTCGANTTTCGAAGAAGAAGAGGTTTTCTCCCTTTATGGGTTTCCTCGTGAAAATCTGTCTCTGTGTGTACTTTATGTGTGACTGATGGTCTTTAATTTTACTGTCCATATGCTATATATTTTTGATGATCACTTGAAGAAATATTAATAATGTTTTAAAAGGAATAAAATTGTTTAAGCTCATAAACAACTGATTCACCCCCCCTCTCAGTTGTTTTTAGTATTTCCAACAAAATATTTATGAAAAGAACCGGTCAATTGAGCAATAGCCCCCCTCCCACAACCTTAATCTGCTTGTCTTCTAGAATAGACTAAATACTTGGTAAATCAACGTGTCACTAGCTTGTAGTATCCTTCCAAACCTCATCCAATTGAGATAAGTCTCTGAATTTTATTACTTCGAGTTAACAACTTGACTCTGCCACCTACAAGAAAAGAAATGGCTAGTTATCATGGTGAAACATTATATCTATCACAAAACCTTGTTTAAGATAATATTTACTTTAAATTGTAAATAATTGCTAAGAAAATGTAAAGGGAAAGAATTATTAAGCTCAGTAAATCATGAAAACCTCGATAGCAGAAAACTGGCAAGTGGGCTCTGATGGCTTTCCTGAAGAATCTCCTACATCTATAATATAACAATGCAATCTTCATTAGAATCCTTATTGGCATATAAAATAATACATACTTGAAACATAGATTACATCAATTGGGAGCCCCATAAAATGTACCTGTAATGGTAGGAAAACTAGAATGACACTACATCTTTCTACGTCATTGGATTGAAGCCATAGTGGTGGATTGTTTCACCCCTGGAAACATCCACCTATTTCTCCATTAAAAAAATGGTGATGTCTATATATACTAATCTTAAGATGTTGATCTCAACAATCTACAAAACTCACCTGGGACAATAGAGGATGCATTGTTGGCGCAATGACGCCCTTGCTTGTTGAGTTGTGTAAAATGAAATGGTTCATTTTCAGATGCATAATCAGTTTCCAATCTACCACTTCTGTTGCTTCTTTTGTTTTTCTTTTTAGGGATAAGGAAGCTCTTCTTCCTCTTCAAATATGTCTCCAAAGCACCCAACCCAATAGGGAAATCATAATCCATGATGTCAAGATTGTTGGCATCATCCAACATTCTTTTCACCAAACTAATCAATTGTTGGGTTTTTCTCAAAGTGACAGGAGGATTGTTTCAAAGAAACTCTAACTAGCCAAACAACTCCTCTCTAGCCAACTGAAGTCTCTCGAMATMTTGATCAACATTGTCTCTAGCCATAATAGTTGTGTTAGCATCTAGATCAAGGCTTGGCACCTCTATACTTATATCAGGAGGCRCATTTTCTGAATTGAGTGTTGGATCTTGGTCCAATAAAGGGTTTGAATCCCCTAAAGAAGAATACAACCAATCCACCTTTATGGCATGCTTACAAATGTTGTYGTGAATAAACCATTGGCAATCACAAGCTATAAAATTGGTACGATACCAAGTGACTAGATATTGCTTATTGGGATTAGTTTTACTTCTAACCYAGTAAGCCTGAGATATACTCTCATGAAGTTTGCAATCACTATCTGGAATTCTTCTAGCCTTTTTTGTTGATGATTAAAATTGTTTATCTTTCTTGTAGTTGTTCAAATACCCTTCTTTTTTCAAAATTTCCTTGAACCGATAACAAGGTTCAACATTTGTCAAGAGGATGTAGAACAACCAATCCATCCTTCGAGCACATTTTTTTCTTCGATCGGATAGAAATTTTGTCTTCAACTATGGTATGACTCAACAACATTGTTTGTCTCCTGATTTGCATGGGGAAAATATCAACATCCTTTGACCCACATCCCTAAATATCAAAAACCAAGTTAGTGGAGATATCTCATGTTTATGAAACAAAAAAATGGAACCTCAAGAACGAGTATGTGAACTTACTAATCTTATCACCAGTAACCCAATTCTTCTGAAAATAGTCCAAAATTTTCTCTTCATTTGAAAATTTGATGAAAAAACAATTGATTGCATTGCCCACTTCATCTTTGGAACAATTATTCATGATACAACCTATCTCATTGAACATTTCTTTTGCATTTTTTGTACTACTAGCCAAACGATTCTCATTTTTTTATCCATGCCAAACACACAAGATTACTTTGGTTCTTATGATCCTCCTACCACATTCAATACATTTTACCACATTCAATTCATTTTAGGTGAGAAAATTTTCGTGTAAATATAAGTTACAATATAAAATAACAAATTTGAAGTTACCTCAAAGCGACGATTTCATCCAATGCATCATAAACTATGAAGGCATTCACTTTCCAATCGAGACGTATTTGGTAACACCTATGCATGAGGTGCTCCAACCATAGTGCAATATATTCTGATGTGTTTCGTGATGCCACCACCCATGCTACTGGCACCCCACTTTGTTGTTCTTCGAAGGCCACGAGTGTGTACAATTGATATTTTCATATTAAAAAAACATATGTAGTCCAATTTAGGTCACCAATAATATTGAACTAGCCAACTCAAATGATTATACTAAATCAATCATTGAAACACACTCGCCCCATATTTATTTGTATTGAATGTTGAATCCATGGATATTATGCTATTATGTGATAGCCTAACCATGGTATCCAACATCCATTTTGTTTGGATTCTAGCTATGAAAGAGACATCTCCACCATTGGGCTTCTAGTAAAAGAAAAAAACATTCTTCTACTTTTCATACCAAAGGTTCACACTCTTTTCATCCTTTTTGTTCAACTGGTAGTTCCTCTTCATCAAACGATTGTAGATATTCACATCATCTTTTATACACAAGAAAAAGTCCCTATCTCGATCTACCGCATCCATGTCAACATATTTCTTTATGTGCATTTTACACATTGTGTCAATAGGCACTTCCAAAAAAAACAACTTTCCACGTATGAAACTATGTCCCTTGAAAGCCTTGGCTTATGCTTGTACATAGACTCACATGAAGTGTCATGTTTTCCATGACAGGGCCATCCATTCTCATCTTCATGCTCATACATGTTATATGTCAAAATTTCTATATTAGAGCTTTGAACCATAATCTTTACTATAAAATGGCACTGACAACCCCTCTTTTGCACAAATGATTGTGTTGTATATTTTCCTCTATTTTCCTGTGGGTCGTATGAGCAAGCATAAATTCATATGAAATTGTGAAATGTTAATATATATCATAAACAATAAAGTGCTATTGTTACCAACAGTTAATCAAGGACAGTTTAAAATACTTACAACTCATATATCAAGGCAACACTAGCCCTTGAGCTTGGGGGTTTGCTTTTTCGGCGAATGAAAGTGCACAGAGCTATTGGATTATTTTCTTCCCCTCTAATAAAGTTAGGAACTCTAAGTAAATGGATTATTGCAACTCGATCAATGCTCAATTTGTTTCCATATACTTCAAACCAAACCAAATCTTCATTAGAAAAGATGATCTTGTATTTTGGGTCTTGCATTGGGAGGTTCATGATAGTCTTCCATTTCTTTACCATTTTGTATCAATGTCTACAAACAATGTGTAAACATATTAAGAAAAATGTAACACTATTCAAAATATTTGCATTTTAAGCCTTCTCTTACAGTTAGAAATGATAACATTCTAAAGAGCTCAATTTATTACCATAAGCACACACTCTGCTATATCAAATTATATTTTTCAATTTCAATTTCCAAATCATAGGAAAAGTAAAAGGCCAACTAGATCTGTATATCTGCAAAAGGTACTAATCTCACTTCCGATTGGAAAAGGCTAAAAAATACAACATATATTATACATACATACATATATATATATATATATATATATATATATATATATATATATATATATATATATATATATATATATATATATATATATATATATTGTATGATTGTACTATTAGAGATCTTTAAACAGATCTGTTTTTATATATTTTGTACTAAACAATGCAATAATTTCCCACAAAATATTTGAGTATGGACATTCAATTATTAGTTATTGTTTCATATTCTTTGTACTGTGAAAAGGCAATAGTTTCCCCCCAAAATGCACAATGAGTACATGACCGATGTTCAACGATTTGTTACTCTTTCTTTCTTTTTCGTAATTTTTCCCCTTTTGGAAGTGCTTTAATAAACATGTCCAGATGGGTTGCACTGCAAGGAATGGACCTTTTGCTCAGGTTCCTAAAGGGTATCTATTCCATCAAAATCATCCAGGGCTTCCACTGGGTCTTTGTTTTTCTGAGGCTCATACCATTTGGGTGCTAGAGCAGATCACAACAAGAATGGAGATCTGGTTAATAGTTTAACACTATGCCAATCTTATCAATGAAATGGCTATTAGCTACTGTTTCTGGTGCCCATGTCCTCCAATTGTTATTTTTTCTTTTCCTAATGATTAAGAGAGTCTATGCAATGTTGGCAGTGATGGGGAGTTACACGTATTTGCGTGGTGTTTCAATGAGTGAAGAACACTTCTCTCAAGTTTTCCTTCTTCCATC
>JZKD02S1677031.1:312263-347547 GCA_000966675.3 Picea glauca | reverse complement strand
CCTTTACCATCCTAGAATGATGGAAGGCCCTTTATGAACAATTCTTCAAATAAATTCTTGAAATTTTGCACACTTTGTTCCATCTGTATTGCTTTATTCATAACTGATTTCAAAAGATCATGTTTTGTAATAATCCCTCTAGTCCAAATAATCAATGCAATCCTGTATTTTACCCCAATGGTATGAAAATATACAGGAGGAACTGGATTGAGAAGATTAATGGCATTTTGTGCCCATTCAGATGTCTTTTTGGATAAAGTCTCATTAACAACAATGCATCTATCCCTGGTTGTGATTGCTATATTATCTTTATCACTTACAAAATTCAAATATGATCTAAATTTTGCAGCCTCAACAACTATAGAATCCCATATGATATGTTTATCTCCTTGCAACAAACCTTTACCTCTCAATCTTGAATTCAATTTATTAATCTTCTCCTGCAAGACTACCTTTTCCTTTTGAACTTGGGATATATTTTCATCCTTTGGGCACACTTCCGGCTCCAATTTCTCCATGTTTTCCTTTAACCCTTTGATCTCTCCTTCTTTCAGACTGACTTGTGACATAGCCTGAACAATGTCTTCAGTGGTTGACCCAGTTCCTGTAGCAGGGGATAAAACCATGGCTTTAGTCACCAACTCTATTTTTTCTCGAGACCATTCCATATTTTCATGTTCCAGCTGCAAAAACTTAGCCTTATAATCCAATGCTTCTTTCCAAAATGTTTCTTTTTCTTTCTCTAAAGCTACCAATTCTGTTGTTTGTGGGTGTTCTGTAGCAAGAATCTTCAACTTTTTTTTCAAAATATGAATTATTTTATCTTTTTCATCCAATTAAGACTTCACACCTTTAGAGCCTTCAGACTCAAGCCTTTTAATTTGATTTTGCCAAGCTTTGTTGGTTTCTTTTTCCTCTCTTAGTTGTCCTTCTAATTTTGCAGCTAAGGATGCCATCTTTGAATTTTTCAAATTTAAACTCAAATAATCAGAATACAACAAATCATTGGTCTGCTTGTGGAATTTCACTTTGTCAGGGGCACTTATATTGTCATATTTAATTTTAATCTCAGACACTTTATCTTCCTCTGCAATTGCAATATTAAAAGTTTTACTTTCAATATCCTTCACAACAAATAAAAAAGCTTTTTGTTGAGAAAATTTTTCCACTTCAGGAAACAAATCCCTTATTTCACCCAAAGCCACATTTCTCTTTTCAACATATTGTTTTGCTAGGTCTTCTCTGGACTGATACGATGTATTATGTGTTTTATCAAAATAATATTTTTGACCGTGAAAGGCTCTTGAAATGCCTTCACTTTCAAGCTGACCTCTTTCCTCAATTTCTACAATACTGGTACCACTTTCCATAGTGTTCAAATTCACTTGATCTCTGGGTCCTTCATCTTCCAAATCTACAATCTGCTTTGGCTGAGTAATTTTCATCTTCTTTTTAGTAATTTGTTCAACATCAATATCCATAGTCTCTGAAATGCTTCTTTTGCTGTACACATTGGCTTGGGAATTTTAATCAACAACTTTTGAGGAGATTGTTGTGTTTGTACTTGCTGCAATGGTGCTTCCACATCAATATACACTTCCAGAATAGCTAGTTTATCCAAGCCTTCAACATTCTCATGTTCATAAGGTGCATTTTTATTCATCTATCTTCTCTTGGATATATTCCGATGTGGATCATATTTTCTTCCTTGTATTTCTGAAAAACCAAAATCTTTGAGTTTTACCTTAACCTGTGATAAACATGATCTGGACTTAACAACGAAAGGACCAATAACAAAGGGGAATGTAATGTTAGAGCCTCTATGCAATTTGATGAAGTTATGTGTGTCAGAGATGATTCTCTTCCCAATGAACTCAAGAGAAAAAATCATGGGAGTTAGGAAAACAGATAACAAGTAAGGAATCTCATGAAAACCATATACCCAGATCACTGTTGAATGCATAAAAAGTACCCAGTCTCCTACTCCATTTTCTGTATTTGGCAATAGATGAATCTTCATGTCCTCCAAAACTCTGGGTAAAGTTGTATTAAAAATCAGAGAATAGATTCTTGACATGACCTTGTTGATGAATATGAGCAAAATGATTCTTTTACATTCAGTAGATACAAAAGCTGCTTCAGGGATTTATCCATGGTTACTTGCTAAGAAAATATTTAATAGATATGTATAGTATATGAAATGTCTCAAAGAGTGGAAGTTATCTAGCTTCTTGTGAATGGTGTTAGCTAGGAATTTATCAGAATTAATTCAGACTGACTGACCAGACTTTGACTTGAAAAAAATCGAAAGAAAACCAAGCATGACTTCCACAACATATTTATCACTATCTAGACCTAGGACCTAACTCAACAGGGAATAGACCCACTGAACTTCAATGACCATCCTACTCATTGGTAAGGACAGACTCTCTGACATTTGTTAAGATTTAATGATTTGTTGTAGAAATTGACCTTTGAGCTCTGGGTGACATTCTTTGTAAACCCTAATCACTTTTTCTTCGTTGAATGGATCATAATTAAAGGAAAATTCTTCTGGTATATTGAGTGATTTTCGAACTGATAGATTATCTATTCTACACAGGACTTGAGACTCTTGTTTATTGACAATTACCCTTTCTGAATGGGAATATTCCTCAGCGCAAAAACCTACGAATTCACGAAGCGGGAAGGAAAAATCGATAACATATGGGACAATGGAGGCCTGGGTTGCTTCTAAAAATGGAATACTCTTTCCCCTTATATCATCCAAGTTTCCACGAGATACAAAAATGGGGCAAATAGTGATATCAAGATCAAATACATCTGCATTTCTTTCAGTTAGGGCTTCCTCATTACTTTTAGGGTCTTGCTTTGCTACTAAAAATATTATGGGATCCATGGTGACGAGATAAATACATGGAAGTGAACTGTAGTGGTGCAAAGTTTGGGTGCAACAGAAAATGGCAGTCGCGACAGTGTTCCAACAGTTCTTGAGTTTGAAAATAATAAAAAATGAGAATGTCAAATCAACATTTTATACTTTTCAAATTGCGGAAATGTGGATTGGCGGTTTTGGAACAACTCGCTTGTCATTCTGCAATCAATCAGACACTGACACATACTCCTTGATAGAAACCATGTTTTGGATTACGAGACCGCCCTTCACAATTATCTCCCGCACAACTTCAAACTCCCCAATGCTTCCTGGACGTTGATTTTGATGGATCGTGATCAAAATTATTTCGGGCCTGATCTGATTAATTTCTTCGCCAAATTTAACTATTTTATGCCATTTTTAACCCTCGTGTCAATTTATCATGCCTACAAACCATTTAGTGCCTTCGCTAATTTTAGAATTCTCACCCCAGGTCATAATTTTTATTTATTGGTGACTAACATGGGCTCCAACTGGGGATGGCATCCTCCCTGCAAGGTGCCAAAGAACTGTAGATCCAATAGCCTTATTTATTGGGCTATTTTTGAAACTTTTTGAAATTTTTCTGAAAAATAGAAACCTGAATTCCTTGTCTACTTCAATTCACACCAGTAATCTCCAACAAAACCTTAGGGCCTTCTCTTCGGGCTTCAAATTATGTTGAGATGGAAAAACTTAAACTGCTCTATCTTGAAAAATAAAAATGGTTATTTACAATGAATGGAAAGACCAAAATACTTTTAAGAAAGATAGTGTTTGAGAAACCTGCCATTTATAGGTCCTCCACCAATGAAATTTCCATTGAGATTCAGCAGTAAATAAACATTGCTCCCATGACAAGCAACCATTTTGAATGGTCCCAACTAGAGGTGATCAAACTTTCCATGCTTCCCTTTATCTTCATTTCTTGCATCCCACTTCAACACCAGATCATCTAATTTGTATGTCTGTCAAGAACCTTTTTCACTTTGTCCTGATGCAGTTGTGAGTTGTTGAAAACTTGTTCTCTCATTTGCTGCACATGAATCAGTTGATTTATCCTTCTTTGAGCATCATTTGGTTCATCTTCTTGTTCTTGCAACAACTTCATCACTTGTATCCCTAATGAAGTAGGGAAATCTGCATATGTGCCATATACAATCTGAAAAGGTGATGTAGCAATAGACCTCTTGGTAGTGATCCTATTAGTCCACAATGCATAAATAAGTTTCTTGTGCCAAGCCTTCTTGTTTTCCTGTAGAAGCTTCCTAATAATCCTTGTCAAGCTCTTGTTGGATGAATCAACTAACCCATTACCCTGTGGGTAATAAGCTATGGAATGACCAAGGGTTATGTTATAATCACTTCAAAACTTTTCCATTCTCTTGGACTTGAACGCTACTGCATTATCAATTATGATTTTGACTAGACAACCAAACCTAGACAAAATGTTACTTTCCAGAAATTGAATAATGACAACATCAATAGCTTGCCTTGTTGGAACTGCTTCAATCCATTTGATGAAGTAGTTTGTAGCTGTTAATATCCACCTATGTTGAGCTGAAGATGGTGGATGAATATCTCCTATAAATTCAAGGCCCCATTGCCTAAACAATGCTTCAACATAAATATGTTTTAATAGCAAGGGTTGCAATTTCCTTTTTCCATCAAAAAAATCTGACACTCATGACCACTAGACACCTCCTTGTACACATCAGAAAAAATGTCGGGCCAATAGAACCCCGCTCTCAATATCTTATGCACAATGGTTTTCCAGTAACGGTGCCCTCCACAGTCACCTTTATGAAATTATTTGATAACCTGTTTTACTTCTCCTTCCAATAAACAACTTAGCAAAATCCAACTTGGATCTTTCCAATACAGAGAATTATCTAGAATATAAAATTTTGCTTATTTTAACTTCAGAAATGTAGCCTTTGTCTTGCTCAATTCAGGAGGAGCCTGTAAATTCCTTAACACATAGATAATATCAACATACCATGGAGATTCAAGGAATTTTTGGGATACCTGTGGGACTGTCTCTTCCTTTGAATTTTCTGACATGTCATCAATAAAATTTATTCCCAAGACATCATAATTTGACTGTGTCATCAGGTTAGAAAGCCCCTGACCTTTGATCATCTTTGTAAGATTTATCTCAAGATCATACTCTAACAAGACAACTATCCATTTCTCTCTTTTTCCTTCAGGATCAGACTGAATTAAGATGTCTTTCATAGAATTTCTAGGCACATAAGCAATAACATGAGAATGTAAGATATAAATTCTGATATCTTTGAGGGATTTTACCAATGCATATGCTTGCTTCTCCATGATGTCATACTTCAATGGAGAATCTATCAGAGTTATGTTGTAATAGGCTATAGGCCTTTCAAAATTCTTTTCATCTCTTTGCAACAAGACACCAACAATGGTGTGTTCTGATGCAAAAAAGAACAAGATGAAATCCTTTGTATAATCTGGACTGACCAATACTGATGCCTTGGTTAATGCTACTTTTATATCCTCAAAGGATTTCCTAGTTTTTGGAGTCCACTTTATCTCACTGCCTTTTATGAGCATGTTGGTAATGTACTTTATGATTTCAGCCATATTGGGGATAAACCTCCTCAGAAAGTTTACTCTTCCAAGAAAGGACTGTACCTCCTTTTTGCTCCTGGGTGTGTCAATTTTCAGAATTGCAGCCACTTTGCTGGGATCTATTTTTATTCCTTCTTTCGAAATGATATGACCAAGTAGTTTCCCTTCTTGCATTCCAAAGTCAGATTTCTTGGGATTTAATGAAATGCCAAATTTCCTACATTTCTAAAAAACCCTTTTCAAATGTTTAAGATGCTCATCATCAGAATCTAAAAACACATTAATATCATCTAAATAAATGACAATGAACTTATATTTCTCATCAACAAAAGCTATATCCATAGCCCTTTAGAAAGTTTCTCCTACATTCATGAGCCCAAAATGCATCTTGGCATACATGAATGTACCCCAAGGTGTTGTGAAGGCTTTCTTCTCTAGATCATCAGGATGCACCATGATTTGGTTGTATCCAGAAAAACCATCAAGCGTTGACATTTTTTGTGATCCAACCACTTTCTGCAGAATGTAATCCATCTTGGGAAGAGGATAATTGTCTTTGAGGGAAACCCTGTTTAGATTTCAAAAGTCTACACATAACCTGATTTCACCACTTTTCTTTCTGACAGGAACTAAGTTAGCCAACCATTTAGAGAATCTTAAAGACACTATAATCTTAGCATCAAACAACTTTCTTACCTCTTTCTCAATTAATGGTAGCAGTAAGGGATTAATCCTTCTCAATTTTTGTTTGAAAGGTTTGTGATCATATTTTATTGGAATTACATGCTGAATCACCTTAGTGTCATAAACTTTTAAATCCTCATAACTCTAGGAAAATACATCTGGGAAATCCTTCATTAGGCTGATATATCTTTGCTTGATTTCTAGATTGAGTGTCTTGCACAATTTGATGATTTTGGGATCTTCCCGAGTCCCAATGTTACAATCCTCTATGTTCTCATCATTTGCAGTGACCTTGGAATTTCTTTCCACATCGTTATTGTCATTTTTTTTTTCCAATGGGACCAAAACCTTGGGAATGATATTATTTTTGAGCTAAACAATATCTCTACCAATAATTTGATTTTGTAATTAGTCATCATTTGAGAACATGAATGCATCCTCTTCCCGATCACAACAATTTTCATCATCAATATTTGAGTTGAAAAATTCATCAGTCATTTGGAGAAATCTTACCACCTGCTTGTCATCCTAAAAAATCTGCCAATACTTGATGTTGTTAGGTACTGCTTGCCTGTGCTTGAATTCAATTTCATATTTTATGTTAGCAAATATAGGAATCTTGAAAACATAGGCTGAAGTGGATAATGCATCAACAATTAGATTTTGTCCTCTTGGAATCATTGAGAGGTTATATTCTATAAAAACTTCAAGTAAGTCAAGAACTATATATCTATATGCCCTTAACCTAGGATGCTTTGACTAATAGATGCCCTTAACCTAGGATGCTTTGACTAATAGATGCCCTTAACTTGATTTATGCCAAGCTTAGAATCCATATGTGCAACTATTCTTTTTGCACCCATTTCTTTCAAAGTGTTCAAACCCAAAATCAATGCCTCATATTTAGCCATATTATTTGTGCAGTCAAAATAAAATTTGTAAGAGCATAGTTTTGAACCTGTTCTAGGAGGAATTATCCGAAAACTTGCCCCAACCCCCTCTTTTCTAGAAGCTCCATCAAAATTCATATTCCACATCTCATCATTTTCTCCATTTTGCTGGTTTGACATTTTCCCTGCTTGATGATCAACCTCACATTCCACAAGAAATTGAAAAGTCTTTGGTTCTTCTTCTTCAAAGCACATGTCATTGTAGAAAATTGAAGAACCAACCTCAGTGTCAATAGAATAAATAGGATGATTTTTTGGTTTGGTTTTGCTACTAACCATGTATTTCGACAATACTTCTCTGTACAATCTCCTTTCTTGGCCAAACATTGGTATAGTTGCATAAGACATATCCATTTGTAGAGTACCTTTCAACTTTACAACCCATGATCTTGACAACAACATGCCAAACTTTGGAGGGATGTTAGCAACAACTACATCCATGATCGTATTATTTGATGGAATTTGAGATAGAGACACAACCAGATCTTTGATTAAACCCAAACATTTTACCTTCCTTGAATCAAAAGAGAAAAGATCTTTGTAAAGTCTAGTGATGTTCAAACCTAGTTCATCCATGATTACTTTTAGCATAAAATCATGAGATGCTCCTGAATCTAGAATTGCATTGTGTAAGGTCATATCATGAAGTTTAAGGCTGACATAGAAAGGCGGTATATCACCATCATCACCAGTTTCTTCCACTCGAGGACCAAATAAAACTGTAGGGTGATAATCTTGCACATTCAAAGTATCAGATGCTTCTTCCATTTTCAAAATTTTTATTATTTGGCTTCTATATTCACCATTACTTATCAATTCATTGAAATGAACATACATTTTTATTTTTTCCATTTCACTTTCAAAATTAATAGGAGACTGAGTTTTTTCTACCTCTTTGATGACCGCATCCCTTTTTACTTCTAGTACCTTCTTTTGGGGCTCTTCTTTCTATTTTCCTTTCTCCAATACCTCCCTTTCAAAACTGTCTTTCTTAGACTGACTTGAAGAAGGTAAATTAACTTGAGGATCCTTTGTAAGATTCCCTTTTGGTGGGTTTGCAGGCACCTTTTTACTTCTGAGATTGTATTGCTTCTGAAACTGCATGATGGCGTTTTGAAACCCCTTTTTATACTCTTCTATTTCCATTGACAATATGTCATCATTATCCTTCATAAACTTATCATTTGCATCCATAAATTGATCATGTTCTTCTTTAGTTAGGAACACATTTGTTTCAGTACCATCACATCAATGTATGCTGTCTTCAATAGATTCATCAAAATTTTCATTTACATAGTTATTTTGGAAAGGGGGTTTAACTTGCTGATCACCTTGATTTCTTTGGTCTCTCTGTCTAATATGTGGGACTAATGCTCTTCTGAAATTTGGATTTTTGTGCTGAAAATCAACTTGATCTCTAATGGCAGGTTTATTTTCTAAAGATAGCTTTTCCACCAACCTTTCCATAGTTTTCACCATTAACTCAAAATTTTCATCTGATGTTTGGGGAGTTGAGGGTTGAGCTTCTCCTTGAACCTTTTTAATATCAATATCAAGATTATGTTTAATATTTCCTGATGCCATCAAATTCACTTCTACTTCAATCACATCATTCATCATGTCATCTAGTGTGGTAGATCTCCTTTCCCTTAGCAACAAAGAAAAATCATTGTCAAAAGAGTCAGCATAACGAAGTTGGGAAACTCTAGGAGGGGGTTTAAATTTAGTTGGGATTGAATTATAAGCCTTAATGAATCTGGTTGAAAATTATTGTACTATCTCACTGGGCGATCTTTTATGTTATTATACTGGGTCAACAATTGAAGAGGATTTTTCTTATCACCCCATCTTGCAAGAAAATTGGTTTCAGATGTTGCAAAGTTAGGGATACTTGCTGCTGGAAGAGATTTAAACCATTTCCTGACTTCCCCTGAGAGACTTTGTGCAAACAATCTGAATTTTACATCCTCATCATTTACCTCCTCTAAGTCAACAAAGTCATTAAACCAATCCAAGTGTTTTTGCGCTGAAACATTCTCTTCTGCATCAAATGATTTAATTCTTTGATTATAATTTTGACGTAGATCATGCAATTGAGCAAGTAAAAGAAGGGGAGAAAATCTTGCTTCCATGGCTCGAGGAGGATTTTGGACTGGCTGAAAAATCTGACTAGGAATGACAACAATTTGATTGGGGACAATAGAAATCAGAGATTGAAATTTCTTTTCATCAAACATAACTTCATTCAAGTTAGACTCTGATCTGGATCTAAACAAACTCTGTTCAAATTTTATGTCAAAATCAAGGTCGTCAATACTCTTTACTCTGTCCTTAGGCAATGATATATTTTTGTCCAAAAAAATACCCGAGTCAAACACCCTTTCTTTCCTTCTATGTAAGAGTTTCTCAGGGTCAGAAACATATGCTATAGGTTCTGTATCTGGGTTTATCCTAGTGTAAATCTTTCTTGGAGCCATGATTTCTATATAAAGTTACCTTTTTTCTACATATCTTATAAAATGAAGTCTCCAGGGTAAATGTTTCAACCAATAAAATGTCTGATTCAGTGTTACCCTCAAGAATCAAATTTGAAAATTTAAGTTGTTCTATCCCAGGGAAGATTTCACCTTCGCTCCCCGACAACGACGCCAAAATGTTATCACTAAGTAAATTGCCTAGGATGAGGATGCAACTCACAAAGGCAACCACAAAACCACTTTAGAACTGAAAACTAGCCTTTTCAGTTCAGAGAGGGATCTCTCTTGTCACTTGGTCTCTTGGAAGATGAATCTTCTCTAAAGGATTAATGACTAGGTTTTGATTAGGTGAAAATATCTTATGGGGTTTGTTGGCAAGAAGAAAGAGATCTATTTGGGCAATGGATTCAATCTTTGAAAGAAAATGAACACAGTGTCTGGTAGGTAGAGCTCTCAAGGAAGCAAAGGCTAGGTAAACGATGAAATTTTAGTTTTTTAACTTGTTGTGGTAGGATGGAAGAAACATGAAACATATAACAACAATCAAAGCACCATGAAAGACGAATTCTGATGAGTTGCGAAAGAAAAAAATAAATTAAATTGTTTGAATCTAAAGCACCATTTAGCTGAATTTCAGACCCTTTGATATACAATTTAAACATATGAAAAGTTGCAGATGAAAGGTAAAGTAAACTATAAGAACATACATTAAAAGAAACACATACTTTAGGTCATCATCACAAGAATCTTTGGTATGAAAAAGCTTTGGACATCTGCACTAGTATTTCATTCAAATTCATAAATTTGTACAATATTCAGATCAGATGTGTCCTTTGTGCTTCTGCCAACCTCGAATACATAAAAAACTACCATATTTATACAATAATTTGATTCCATTCGGTTTTAACCGATTACACTAAAAAATAGAAAAATTTAGTTCACAAAATCTGGGATTTGCGGATATTTTTGCAGTTTGGTCCTTTATCTTCATCCTTTGACTTCGATTGTATCTTCATTTGATTTGTTGCCTTTTGGTCGACAACTGGAAATCATTTACTCGGTCCTGGGAAATTACATTTGGTCTTACCCAATATGACTATTTCCTTCCATTGCAATTTGGAAGGAATCTCATAATCTGTCATTCCTTCATTAAAATTTCCAAGTCAATACAAGTGGCATAAGACATGACAGGTAGACCAAGTTTGACTATCTTAAACTAATCTAAAATTTCAAAATCTGTACTCAATTTATCAACTAAAGTAGCCCCTTTCAAACGCTCCTCCATGGTTTCAAATTTGGAGTGGTCCATCCTTGATTGAGTCAAGAGTGCATTATATTGTTCTTGATCCTCCAACTTACCTTTACCATCCCAGAATGATGGAAGGCCCTTTATGAATGATTCTTGAAATAAATTCTTGAAATTTTGCACACTTTGTTCCATATGTATTGCTTTATTCGGAACTAATTTCAAAAGATCATGTTTTGTAATAATCTTTCTATCCCATATAACCAATGCAATCCCGTCTTTTACCCCAATGGTTTGAAGATCTGTAGGAGGAATTGAATTGAGAATATTAATGGCATTTTGTGTCCATTTAGATGGCTTTTTGGATAAAGTCTCATTAACAACAATGCATCTATGCCTGGCTATGATTGCTATATTATGTTTATCACTTACAAAATTCAAATATGATCTAAATTTTGCATCCTTAGTAGCTATAGAAAACCATATGATATGTTTAGCTCCTTGCAATAGACCTTTACCTCTCAATCTTGAATTCACTTTATTAATCTTCTCTTGCAAGTCTGCCTTTTCCTTTTGAACTTGGGATATCTTTTCATCCTTTGTGCGCACTACCTGCTCCAATTTCTCCATGTTTTCCTTTAACGCTTTGATCTCTCCTTCTTTCAGACTGACTTTTGACATAGCCTGAACAATGTCTTCAGTGGTTTATCCAGTTCTTGTAGTAGGGGCTAAAACCATGGATTTAGTCACCAACTCTACTTTTTCTTGAGACCATTCCATCTTTTGCTTTTCTAGCTGCAAAAACTTAGCCTTATAATCCAATGCTTCTTTTTCTTGCTGTAAAGCTACAAATTCCGTTGTTTGTGGGTGTTCTGTAGCAGGCATATTCAACTTTTTCTTCAAACTCTGAATTATTTTATCTTTTTCATCCAATAAAGACTTCACACATTAATAGTCTTCAGACTCAAGCCTTTTAATTTGAGTTTGCCAAGCTTTCTTGGGTGTTTTTTCTTGTCTTAGCTATCCTTCTAATTTTGCAGTAAAGTATGTCATCTTTGAATTTTTCAAATTTAAACTCAAATAATTAGAATACAACAAATCACTTGTCTGCTTGTGGAATTTCACTTTGTCAAGGGCACTTATATTGTCACATTTAATTTTAATCTTAGACACTTTATCTTCCTCTGCAACTGCAATATTAAAAGTTTTACTTTCAATATCCCTCACAACAAACAAGGAAGCTTTCTGTTGAGAAATTTTTTCCACTTCAAGAAACAAATCCCTTATTTCACCCAAAGCCACATTTCTCTTTTCAACATATTGTTTTGCTAGGTCTTCTCTGGATTGATAAGCTGTATCAGGTGCTTTATAAAAATAATATTTTTGACTGTGAAAGGCTCTTGAGCTACCTTCACTTTCAAGATGACTTCTTTCCTCAATTTCTACAATACTGGTACCACTTTCCACATTTTTCAAATTCACTTGATCTCTGGGTCCTTCATCTTCCAAATCTACAATCTGCTTTGGTTGAATATTTTTCATCTTCTTTTTAGCAGTTTGTTCAACATCAATATCCATAGTCTCTGAAATGCTTCTTTTGTTGTACACACTGGCTTTGGGAATTTTAATCAACAACTTTTGAGGAGATTGTTGTGTTTGTACTTTCTGCAATGGCGCTTCCACATCAATACACACTTCCAGATTAACTAGTTTATCCAAGCCTTCAAAATTATCATGTTCATAGGGTGCATTTTTATTCATCTATCTTCTCTTGGATATAATCTGATGTGGATCATGTTTTCTTCCTTGTGTTTCTGAAAAATCAAAATCTTTGAGTTTTGCCTTAACCTATGATAAACATGATCTAAACTTAACAACAAAAGGACCAATAACAAAGGGGAATTTAATGTTAGAGGCTCTGTGTAATTTGATGAAGTTCTCTATGTTAGAGATGATTCTCTGTCTGATGAACTCAAGAGAAAAAATCCTGGGAGTTAGGAGAACATGTAACAAGTAAGGAGACTCATGAAAACCATATACCCAGATCACTGTTGAATCCATAAAAAGTACCTAGTCTCCTACTCCGTTTTCTAGATTTGGCAGCAGATGAATCTTCATGTCCTCCAAAACTATGGGTAAAGTTGTATTAATAATCAGAGAATAGATTCTTCACATGACCTTGTTGATGAATATGAGCAAAGTGTTTCTCTTACATTCAATAGATACAAAAGCTGCTTCAAGGATTTCTCCATGGTTACTTGCTAAGAAAATCTTTAGCAGATATGTATAGTATCTTAAATGTCTCAAAGAGTGGAAATTCACTAGCTGCTTGTGAATGGTGTGAGTTAAGAATTTATCAAAATTAATTCAAACTGATTGACCATACTTTGACTTGAAAAAAATCAAAAGAAAACCAAGCATGACTTCCACAACATATTTATCACTATCTAGACCTAGGACCTGACTCAACAGGGAACATACCCACTGAACTTCAATGACCATCATGTTGATACTCATTGGTAAGGAAAGACTCTTTGACATTTGTTCAGGTTGAATGATTTGTTGTAGAAAATGACCTTTGAGCTCCCAATGACATTCTCTATAAACCCTAATCACCTTTTCTTCGTTAAATGACTCAGAATTAAAGGAAAATTCTTATGGTATATTGAGTGACTTTCGAACTGAAAGATTATCTATTCTACATAGGCCTTGAGACCCTTTTTTATTGACAATTACCCTTTCTGAATGGGAATATTTCTCAACACACCAACCTACGAATTCAGGAAACAAGAAAGAAATCTCGACAACATTTGGGACAATGGAGGCCTGAACTGCTTCTAAAAATGGAATACTCTTTCCCCTTATATCATCCAAGTTTCTACGAGACACATAAATGAGGGAAATAATGATATCAGGATCAAATACATCTGCATCTTTGTCAATTAGGGATTCCTCATTACTTTCAGGGTCTTGCTATGCTATTAACAATACTATGGGATCCATGGAAATAGGATAAATACTTGGAAGTGAACTATAGTGGTGCAAAGTTTGGCTGCAATAGAAAATGGTGGTCATGACAGTGTTCCAACTATGCTTGAGTTTGAAAATAATAAAAAATGAAAATGTCAAATCAACATTTTATACTTTTCAAATTGTGGAGATGTGGATTGGCGGTTTTGGAACAACCCGCTTGTCATTCTGCAATAATCCGACGCTGGCACGTACTCCTCGATAGAAACCACGGTTTGGATTGCAGGACCGCCCTTCACAATCATCTCCTGCGCAACTTCAAACTCTGCAATGCTTCCTGGCCGTTGAATTTGATGGATTGTGATGAGACACTCACATGTTTGCAATGGTTCAACTTTTTTTATTCTTGCTACTTATCTAAAAAACCCAATTTCATGAGAGGGTTTAGATAAAAAATATGTGGATGTCTCATCTCCCTTAAGCATGGCTCAATATGTTAGGTTAGACTCAACTCACCTTCAAAAATTATACTCATGAAAAAAATCCTCAATCATCTACTTGTTTTTTAATAAAAACCTTTCGTATTTAGTTGTTGTCTCCCCTTTGTTGTTTTGAATTGTCGTGTCCTCTTAGCTTGTCTTATTTTTCTCAACTTGTTTACCCTTTCCTTGTTTGAGTTGTTCATCTTGTTTGTCCCACTGCTTGTTTTGGAAACCCCAAATTCTTAAGAGAGTTTAGGTGAAAATGATGTTAGCTCATCTCATCTTGTTTGGACTTGGCTCCCCCTAGTAGGCTAGGTTCAACTCATATTCAAAAACTATACTCATGAACAAAGCCCTCTGTAATTGACCATCTACTTGTCTTTTTACCAAACATTTTCATGTTTACTAATTTTCTTCCCTTTATTTTCAACCTGTCTTGTTTGGTTTTGCTAATGTAAAGATGTTGTTAATAGTATAGTCTGTGTTAATATGTCTTTTTGAAGAAAACATTTTTTTTAATATGTAAGATTTAATAACTTTGACAAAATAAATACCGTTTACATCTAATATTATAATAAAAAATCTATAAAATACAAAATTGATATTATAAAGAGTTGAACCCTCTCTAATCATATATAATGGAAGATCATTCAATTTTTTGGATCTAGATGTTGAAAGAAGGGTATTAAGAAGGGCCGTAAACCCTTTGAATTTGTGAATATGTATAAAAAGTTGTTTTGAATTTGATGATCAAGTTTGAACAAAAATTAAAATGTGAAGGTTTAACAAATTTAGTAGTATGAATATTCGACTAGAGAAAAGGAAATGTTAATTATTTTTCACAAATTTGTAAAAGGTTTAAATGTTTTTATTTAATCCATTTTTGTTTAGTAATAATAATTTTGTAGAATTTCGGATGGGGTGCCACGTAGCCTTTGTGCAAACCTTTGACTTAATTGTGTTTGTCGCCGCCCTCACATCCATTTCTCGTAGGGAGGGAAACATTCAAAGCACATTAGAGCAGGCTCGACAACTCTCTCGCGTAGGTTTAATTTCTCCTTCAGTGCACCAAGGCTTGTGGATGACGATGGGTACAAGAGGCATGCACAAGGTCATTTCAGGTCCTTTAGCGTCCTTCCACTTCCTTCAGGTATGTTATGTCTCTTTCCATTCGGTTCAAATATTGTGTTTTGGCTTTGCTCTTGTCGTTCTTCTCGCTCTGCGAATTCTCAGGTCACTCAGAGTTTGGTTCATCTCCACCGCCATGCCACATGAGCGTATTAATCCCAAGAGAGGGCCCTCCTAGTACAACTATATTTCCAGGAAACATAGAATTCATAGACTCACCTAGACATCTTTGACCTCTTTGATTTGTTGGGATGGGGGGCACAACGAGCCTCCAATGGCCATTGTAGAAGAAGAGATTCCAACAGATCCAATTATTGTTCCGCTAGACTCCCTTCTGTTAACTGTTCCAGACCCCCATGACCCGCCTAGTACCAACCATTCCATCCTCGCTGCAACTTGTACCTCGGACTGGGTGACTTGCATAATTCAGGAAGAGATCCTGTCAGTCGACCGCCCAATAGAGACTCCACCACCCTCCTCAAATCTAGACTAGGACTCACACTCCACTTGTCTCCTCGCGCTAGAGCATCTGGAACTCATCTTTGAGTTGCACAGGGATATGCATGAACAACTACACAAGCATACCCTACTCAAGAGTCGTCTCGACATTTTGTATGATGCACTCTCGAGTTCGCAGATCCAACAACGGTGCCCGACCAGTGCGCAACCATACTTTTTCACTCCTCATGGTGGAACTGATGTCGACACGGGTTTCACTGGTTCATCCGATGCTTAGTCCTTTCCTTTTAGCTCTATGCACTGTTTTTGCAAAAATACAGTAGAAGTTTACATTTTCCTGTTCATAATTCTCTCCTCATGCTAAGACAATCTAGACATTACAATCCACTGCCACCTGCTCCGGTTTCCATTTTTTTGGCGGAACATGTGGCGATTTTTGCCATGATCTAGTCATAACAACAGGTCGCCACCTGTTCTGGTTTCCACTTGTCTGGTAAAATAGGTGGCAGATCTCTAGACATGGTTCCGTTATATATGATTACAACAAATTTTTGAAGCAATAAAACATTTTTTATTTTAAAAAAATAACAATTTTGTAAAACTAATTTATCTTAATAATAACATGACATGTTAAAACACCATGGCAATTTTTTTTAATGTGATGTTGTATATCAATTTTGATGTTTTTAATCTAATTTTAGTTGAACATGATCAAGCAATTATGATTTCATTTTAAATATATCATGATTTTGTAAAACTAATTTATCTTAATAATAACATGACATGTTAAAACACCATGGCAATTTTTTTTAATGTGATATTGTATATCAATTTTGATGTTTTTAATCTAATTTTAGTTGAACATGATCAAGCAATTATGATTTCATTTTAAATATATCATGAGGTTTGAAGCATTTTATGAATTGCAGAGGATCTCATTGTTTAAGAGGTTACAACTAAAGATTATCTATCCTACCAAGGTCATCTAAGATTTGTACTCGGTCCCATTCATGTTTTACAATTCCTAATGCGCACACATATAAGGATAAACAAGAATGTGTTATTAAAGACTTGAACGTATGAGGGATAACATAACTCTACTTTCACCAAATCAAACACATCATCATTAAAAAAAAACATACTTAATATAAAAGTATGATTTTTTTAAAGATTGCTTATTGATACTTGAACTAATTTCTTAAAATATAGGCTTCCAAGAGTGGGCCTTATCCTACTTCTAAAGTATTTACCTTTTCATTCACTTTGCCACAATTTCCGTTAATAGAATCTCCATCTGTGAAAGAGAATATGCAAGTCATAACCTTTCTGAATTAATTTTATTTATTTCAGAACATGAAGCAACCCTCGTTTCTAATGTGGGGATTGTTTTTAAGTACCTTTAAAAAAAAATGTTTTGGGGATTGTTTTAAGGTGTTTTTTTAACAAAATAATGGTATAAGTAATTTTATTTAATTAAATTTTATAGTAAGAGGCTTTTTCATTTAAAAGATATTATTGAAAGACTTACAATTTGGTTATAATGCAATGTAATGCTAACATGGTATATGTTAATTAGATTTAAAATAATATTAATATATTAAATTAAAATTATTGATCACGATGGGCTAATTTGAGTAGTTGAGTGTTTTGAGCTTCATGCAAGAGGTCTCAAGGTTGATCCTCCGAGTTAGCTGCCTCTATTGAGTGCCTCACTTGATGTCTCTATGAGGCCAAGAATCAGAATTAACATCAATGACTTTACATTAGGTGTCATCCGCAAAATGTAGGGAAGTGCCCAAGAGTTTCTATGTGAAGTTTTCCTTAGAAATAAAAAATAAAAAATTATTACACTGAGAAAAGCAAGATGCATCCTGTAACCAAGTATGCATGAGACAAGTACTCATGTAATGCAACACTAATTAACTAAAATTAAAACAATTGTGAACTATATGTCAAAAAAAGAAAAAAAAAGAAAAAAACTATAATAATTTAAAAATAAAATAATAAAAAACCAATGTAAATCCATTTTAATCCTTAATCTTTAATTTAAGCAACTAAAGGTTTAGCCTTAGTTTTATTTATTTATTATCCATTAAATGCTTAATGCATTCGAAGTTAAGATAAATTTGCAATGGTGGAATATAACAATGCTATAAAGATCAAAATATTGTGTTAAAAGATCATAACACATGAAAGATAGAAAACCTAATAAGCAACTAAAAAGTTGGAAACAACAACCAAAAAAACAAAGACAATGATGAAAGATCAATTATAAAATAAATAATATGATAAACATTAAAATCATATTAGAAAATAAATTTAATAAATCTAACTAAAAATTATATAATAATTAGATAGTAATTATACAATTCTACTACATGTTAAAATTAATATATATTGTATTTGTATATGTATGTTAAAATTAATATATAATGTATGTGTATTGTATAAACAATTGTATTTGTATTAGAAAAGTGTTGTAGTCTCACTGGTCAAATCTAATACATCGTTTTTTCAAAATAGCTTACTATAAGTTTATACTTGAGAAAAAATGCTTCCCTTCTACATAATGTTTCATTGGCTACATCTGAGTGCCATTTCAAAATGATACTATATGTATATATTCTTACATGATCTCCTAACAATAAACAAACTTAAAAAAAACACAATTTATACTAAATTAAAAGAGTTTGAGATTTGTGTCCACATTATTCTGATCATCATTATCCTTGTCTATTCTTGGATGATACTATTGCCCTATCTTGGTCTCCTTCTCCACAATTGAACCCATGGACAAATTTTCCCTAACATGCACCATACCTTGGTAATTCAACATCTCCTAGACATTTTTTTTAAGAAAGACATTCTCCTTTATGGTAATAAAATTTTCCCAATTCCTTGATTGCTTCACAATATTCCTTGTTTGAGACCACAAGCCTCTTTAGCCAATGTGTCTACTTTTCCATTCAAATTTCTTAGGACATGGTAATATTCTACCTCCTCGAATATTACTCCCTCATTCACTATTCTTTGAATGATTCTTGCAAAGATGCTTTGGATTTTATTGGATCGTTCCCTTAACGCTTTGATAATTAACTTGGAGTCTCCTATCATTGTTATTTTCTTGTACCTTCTGGCATCAATTAATCTCAAACCCATGAATAAAGCTAGTGCCTTAGCATTATTATTAGTTGCTCAACCTAAACCCTATACAAATGTATTTCTTTCTTTTTCTTCGGGATCATAAATGATCCCCCTTGCTCCTATCGCCCCAGGGTTACTTTAGATGTGCCATCAAAGAATAACTTGTACCTTTTTTTTTTATCCTTTTTCGATCTTGCAAATTCACCCTCACTCAATCCGATCTTCCATTTTTCTACAATTGGGATTTGTGCTGATTGATTTTAAGCTACCACATGCCTGAAGTTAAGAATATTATTTATCCATGACCTCTATTCTCGATCTATTTATGGCCATGACATTCCAATTAAACCTTTAATTTGAATAGCCTCCACTACCAAACTGCATGCCAAAATTGATGTTCTTGTAGGTGGCAAAGTTTTTTGATGAAAAATTGGTTTATTACATGATAACCAAATTTCCCAACAAACAAATTTTGGTACTACCATCCAAAGACGTTTGAAAATTGTCTTTCTATAATACATTCCAAAATAATTGCACTTCCAACCAATGAACATTTCAAACAATGACTTGGGAAGCAAAACCCTTTCTAATATTTCCTTGTATGTGTACTTCCATACTTGTTGAGAGTATCGACAATCGAAAAAAAAATGATGTATTGTTTCATTATCTGTAGAGCACAAAACACATCTCGATGGCCCTTGAATTCCTCTCTTCTATAAATAGTCTATTGTTAACTATTTACCATGCACCATGATCCAACAAAATGCAGTTACCTTTTAAAGAGAATCACCCTACCATATAAACTGTCATATTCTTGATTTTAGGGAACACGAGGAATTTAACAATAGACTGTTATCTCCTTCCTTCATTGAATATCCTTTTTTACTCCACCCCCTTTCATATGATTGATTGAGGTCAAATAGGTCACATCCAACTAAATGTTTAGGGAAAAGATCTAATTTGTCAAAAAGCCTTTTAGGGGGGAGTAAATCTTTCCATCCCTTCCAAATCTCCTCTTCAATCCATTATGAGATATCTGATATTTTTTTTGTATCCTTTTTCCAAATACCATTGTTTTAAAGTACTCAACTCATCAATAGTTTCCAATGGGGGATTCTATAGAATTTGATCAGACCATAAATTAATCAACCTTCCATTGATTGGAATCCATGTTAGCTTGGATTGAATTAACGGGGCCGCTTCTTTAAAAGTTTCCAAAGAATCAAACCTCCAACATAAAAAAAAGGAGACTCCAAACATCACTTACAAGCCCCGCTGAAATATTTAGTGAGAACAACAATGTTCCACCATTCCTACAATCCATTGACTAAATGACACATAATTTTGTCTCCTAGTGATATGTTCATTAAAGTTGGATCTTTAATTGCAATCCCTCCCCTATCTTTGTTGGATCTAATAGTGGACCACTTAACTAAATGAAATTTCTTTGTTTTTATCTTATCTCCTTCCCAAAGGAACTTCCTTATACTCCTAGCCACATACTCCATGATTTTCTTTGGCACCAACATTGCAACACATTAATAGAGAGGGCGAGTTGAAAGAATAGATTTGATTAGAACTATCTTCATGTCATATTCAACCATCTTGCTCCCCATTGTTGGATTCGTTTTCCTATTTTACCAAGAATCTCTTACCATACTTGTGAAGCTGGATTCCTCAATGAGATTGACATTCCTACATATTTGAAATATGTCCATGATTCAACACTCATAGAGCCTAATATTCTTGAAATTTCTTGCAACTGTTCCTATGTTATATTCCATCCATATATTTGAATTTTCATATTATTTACTTTCCCTCCCAAGGATTTTAGGAAACTATCTAGCATAACTTCTTTCAATGTTCATGCAATTATTGTTGATGTCACTCCTAAAAGAAGTGTGTCATCTACAAATTGAGAATGATTATTCCCTTTTACTCCTCTTGTAAAATTCAATCCTTGGATCCTTCCAATACTTCTTTCATGTTCCAACTTTCTACTTAAGGATTCTACCAATGTAATATAGAGGAGAGGGGACAAGGGGAAACCTTTCCTTAATCCTCTTTCTATTATAAATAAAGAAGTTGGTCTTCTAGTTATCAAGGGGGCTATCCAAGGTGCTCCAATGCAAACCTAAATCCAATCAATGAACTCTTCGCCAAACCAACTTCCTAAAAAATTCAAATAAGAAGGAATGACGAGCTCGATTAAATGTATTTGCCCAATCCATTTTGATAACAATGCCTTTCTCTTTGTTGACTCTGCTAGAGTTAATAACTTCTTGTACCATAATTATATTTTCCATGATTTTCCTCTTTTGCATGAAGCCTCCTTTATTTTATGATATCGATTTTGGTAGAATATTCTTCATTATGTTAGCTCTAATTTTGGTCAACAAGTTGATTTACATAATGAAATAGGAGGAATATAGAAAAAATGGTGAGATTAACTTCCTTAAGGATAAGAGACAAAATAAAAAAGAGTTAGTTCCACCACTCACTTTTGTCCTTTTCAAAGTATAATTCAACCTGTTTTTTAAATCATATTTTACCAATTCCCAAAAGGACCTAAACAATTGGATAGTGAAACCATAAGGCCCCAGAGCTTTATATTGTTCCAAACTCCAGACACCTTGAGCTATTTATTATTCTTCTATCTCTTGTGGCAGTGCTATATTCTCTTCCCTGATTATCAACTGCGGTATGTGCTCTAAAATTTCTCTCACTTTTGTATCATCTTGTTGCTCTTCCTTTGTATAAATATCTTCAAAATGTTGTATAATCCTTTTCACTGTGTTTTTATGCCTTCTTGCTTTAGTTTGTTTATGAAAAAAGGAAGTATTCATGTCTTTGGATTTCAACCATAGACTTCGCGATTTTAATCGCTAGTCTTCTTCTTCCTTTCTGTGTGCAGCTTGGAATTTTTTTACAAATATCTCTCTCTTTTTTATATTTCAACCTTTCCTGACCTAGAGTCACATATGCAAATCCTAGTACTTCAAAACTAGTTTAACCACTTTCAACTTGAACTCCCAATTAAAATTTTGAGAGCTTGAAACAAGATGCCTCCAATTCTACGAGACCAAAGACAAAACATTTGCATTCTCCATCCAAAGGGAGTTAAATCTAAAGCAGATAGGACCAAAATTGTTTAGAGGATCAAAAGAATAAAACAATATGCTTATGATCAGATACAACATAAGATATAGTTTTAGAAGATACAATGAAGTTGCTAAGAAATAAATCACTATGAATAAAAAATCTATCTAGGCATGCGACTATATGACTAGGACCAAAACTCTTGTTAATCCACGTTTACTTGCCTTTTACGGGTTATATATCAACAAGATCCCAATCAGAGATCAATTCTTTGAATATTTCCCTCATAGGGTCTCTAATAGTGCTACCCAACCTTTTCTTTGAGCTTGACAAGACTGTATTGAAATCCCCAACTACCACACTAGAATTTATAGCATGACTTTCTCTGAAGGCCTATAGAGTCTCCCAACAACCAATTTTTTCTAAATATATAAGCATATAAACATTAAAACGAGTATTGCATACCTTATTCCAGATGTTGAAAATGAGTCATGATTCAATGTTGTGAACAATAATAAGACTCCAACACTATCCTCTCTAGATCCCACATTGTATAAATTCCACGTGATGCTCCTCTTGAACTATTTGCAATCCCTTCTTTGTTTTTCTATATTTTTTCCCCAATTTTCTTTATTTCTTCTTCCTCCATCTTAATATCTTGGATGAGAAATACATGATGTTTCTCTGCTCTTAACAAGTCTCTAAGAGCATATTCCTTACTTCTCCTCCCCAATATACAAATCCAGGAGAGCACAATCATAATTACAGGTTATAGGTTGGGGTGCCTCCAGTTGATTCCACAGACCCTTGAGCTTCGTATCCTTTGTTACTTTGAGATTTTCATCCTTGTGCTAGGGTACTTTCAATAGTTTTTTGAGTCCTCAATGCCTTGTCCTTATTTGTCGTTTCTTCTTGTTTTTTTGATGGATTTCACCTCATGTATTTCCCCTTATTCTAATGCTTGATGTGATTTCCTTCTTGTAACCATTTTCTCTGGTTGTACATGGTTTTTCTCCATTGCAGATTATGGCTCTACCTATCTTTCATCCTTTGAAATTTCTTCCTCTATTTGATTCATTAGTTTAGTTATTCTTGAAAATAAAATGCTCGAGGAGCGAGGACTAGCTATATAATTGTTTGTCTTACTGTAAATTTTTTTGCCTCTTGATCAATTGCTTCATTACCCTAAACCCAAAAACTATTCGAAGTATTGACCAGAGTTTATTCTAACCTACCTTTATTTGAAGCCAGATTTGTTTCTGATTGGCTTGTTGAGATTGTCTTCTTATGACTTGCTTCTGGAGGTTGCTTGAATGAGGATGGCGTTGAATGATTCCCATTACCTTTGGTTAGGGGCATTTTTTTTCTCACTAAATTCCATTCTTCCCTTTGTTTAGTATTTGTTGTGGTTACCTCCTGAATTTTCTTCTTATAGTCTTTTGCAAAATGGCCACATTCATGGAATCTTTTGCATTTGAAAGGGAGTTGCTCGTAATATAGTTTTTGGATATGGGTCCATCCATCTAAAGTTAATTGGATGCTTTCAAGAAATCCCTTATCTAGATCGAATTCCTCACAAATTTTGGCACATGCATACATGGATGACTTGGGTTTTGACTTATCTATATATTTTCCCAATGTATCTCCAATACTTTTAAGAGCATCACCCCCCCAACAATGTAATGGTAAGTGATAAGACACACCCAATCATGGATAGCTAAAGGAACATCCATTTCTGAGTCAAAATATGGAGTCCACCTATTTAGATACATGCCTTTGGTTCCATATAAGTATGGACCACTTCTAAAGATTAAGTCTCTATCTTCCTTAACTTCAAGCAAGAAAGTGTAAAATTTCAACGACAAAAGAAATGATTCATTCTACCTTTGATCAGAGGAAACCAACTCTTTTGCAGGCAAATTTCCATTTGATGAGGAGAGGTCCATAATCCGATGAACTAACCAATCAATCCTTTTTTAGAAAAATATAAATCTTTGCATCTAGCCAAGACCAAGGGCAAACGAACCTCAAGAATATGGTTGAGTTTTTTCATAAATAGTGATTGGTTTAGCTTGACAAAAAAATTTCCCAATGAATTAACCAATTGTTTGAAAGTGGCTACCTCATAATGGAGGTTTGGAGGAGGAATAAAGCCTCCCCCTGACATAGTTGTAGGCCTATTGGCCCTAAGGGCACGGGAATGGAATCAACTCAAAATTAGGGTTTAGCAAAGGAGCGAGAGAGTCTGAGCATGAAAGAGGCACAAGAGAATATAAAAAATAAATATTTTAATGTATTAAGAGTATCTCCATTGTTTAAATTATAATTTTTTTTTTTTAAATAAGTTTTACATTTCTGAAATTTTGTTAACTATTATGATAAGAATTAAAAATGAACTACTAGTTAATAATTAAATGATTAAATATAAATATTTTTATATAACTATTTATTAGATAATGATTTAGTAATTGAGATTAGATATAAATTAATAACTAAATTTAATAATATTTCGTATATAAAAATGATATATAATGGAAACTCTGATCTAACTAACATGAAATATTTAAATAATGGTGATGTTATAAATTCCCAAAGGCCCTCATGTTAAGCTCATTGTAACCATCATAATCTCTTCAGGGGAAAATAAGCTTACTCACTTAAACTATTACAAAATGTAGGCATATCATATAATCAAAATATCGAATATAATCAATGAGGTTGGTTGGTTGGTAAAGTGGGTTGGTAAAGATATATTTACTCTTTGTTGATTGAAACACTTGAGTGAGCATGCCATTTATTATGGATGAGGGTGGTTGTGATTTTGGTAGAATAAACAATTCTCAATCGACATTTTTCAGTAAAAGGAAAGATGTTGTAAATTCATGAGACCTGTCCACTTCATTATAATAAATTCTTCTATTGAGAAAAATGTCACTTGCATTGACCAAAATCTTCCATTGGAAAAAAATCAAATATAATCCAATATCGTTTTTTTTTGTTGGAAATCATGAACCATGTGATTAGCGAGGGATTGACATTTTTCTGAGATGCCACGACCCAGGGGCATCTAAGCCATCAAAGTCACCTGGGGATCGCACCAACCTTTAACATGGCTGGATTTTGAGGTGTCCCCAGGGGTTTCGAACCAATGAATTTCACTTACATAGTGCCTTAACAACGCACTCCCTCAATGACTGCTCTAGACCTCGGGGACAAATATAATCCAATATTGTTGACTTGTAGCACAACAATAAATTAGTTGGAGTTTACCTTCACTAACTAGGTTCAATTCCTAGTGGACAATATACTTGCAACTTACCTAGGAGTCCTTGGAGCAACATGTCCTAAAAGTGAGAATTTTGTTAATTTTGACCCCAACAAATTAAAATATTTTGCTAATAAAGTTCGAGATAAAATAAGTGTCTAACTCCTACTCAAAAATACAAAAATCTTACTATGAAAATTAAACATAAATAAATTAAATTACATTTTAAAAGTTCACATATATTTATCATTTAACATGATTACAACAATATCAAATAATCAATAGTATAATTGTACAATTATCCAATTCTACCACATATTAAAATGTATAATTCTACCGCATACTAAAATGAATATATAATATAACATTATGTTGAAATTTGTAATTCCCTATAAATTCACTTGAACTAAAATTTAAGCATTTTAATATATTAAGAATATCTCCATTCTTAAAAATAAGATATTCGATTTTTTTAGTAAAACGAGGAATCTCATAGCACATTATTTCCATCATAGCATAAAATAAAGTAGGACATATCACTGGACAAGATGAGAGTAAAGGACCACATATGTAGAGAACTTAACATGATTTTTCAATTAAAACTCATAAGGGATTTGATAGACACACACTTGAAATCTCATGCTTAAAAATCAAATTTTGAGATAACACTAGCTATGTGTCTATTGATCTAAAAAACTATTTATGGTCATAAGGTCAACCTCATGAGGATATGAATCCCCCTGCGTTTTTAGAGAGGCGATACTCCTCTTTTTCTTATAAACTTATAACAAAAGTTGAGAAGGACCAGATTATGTAAAAGCTAAGATTCTTATTCAAAATAGTACCTGATATAGGGACCAGATACCTTTCAAAAAGAAACTATACATATAGAATATCTTAAATCATGGATAACGCAAATAAGTATGATAAATAAAATGTTGACATTTCCATCACAAAATTTATCAAAACAATAAAATATATCCACAGTAAAGAGATAAGAAAGATGGACCGCATATGTAAGAGAACTTTAAATGATCATTCCATTAAACACGAAAAATCTTATGATGGATAAAACATTTGGAAACTCAAGCTTCAAGTCAAAGTCTTTGAGAAAACAATAATGTAATATCCCAAGTAGGTCTCCCAGAGTCTAAAAAATAATATAAGTCTTTAAATACAAATTAAATATCTTTAAAGAAAAAAATATGTGTTCGCCCTTCAAAGAGGACTGGGATTGGCTCTCATGGACCATAAAATGAAAAGACCTAGAAGATGAGAGAAAGAAAAATCAAGGGTCAACCTAGTTTTCACAAAATACTGGGAAAAAAAGACAATGTGACAAATAACTGTAGAAGAAAAAGACAGAAAAGGGGAACAAGGTTGCTGATTGACTCACTGTGATGGAAAGTGCTCGTAACCTTTACTTGCTTGCAGCTAGTTCCTTTATAGGTGTATGTTGTGGTTGAGGTTGCATAGCCGTTGTAACTGCTTCTTGATTTTCCAGTTCAATAATTCTGATTAATTCCTTTTTCAACCACTCCTCAATGTATTCCCTTAAAGTTGCCATGGTAATTTCATGCTTGGTTTTAATTTCAAATAATTGATTTTCAAATTCCCTTAGATCCATCTCTGATTGATGCAGCGTGTCATCCGCTTCATCATTCCTGTTGATGTAGCGAACTAACCATTTTTCAACTTCATCTTCAAAAAATTATGTAGTTTTGGTAAATTCATTTTCCCAAGCAACTTTTAATGCATTAAGTTGTCCCATTAAAGATTCTTTTGATAGAATCATGGTATCCATCAATAAACTGGGACCATTTAATTCTTTAGTAAGACCAACAAGGTTAAGAAACAAATCACTCTTTTTATTTCTCAACACATCAATTTTGTTTATCATTTCATTTAACTCTTCAATTCTTCTTAGCCAACATGCATTGATCTACTTCATCCGATAAGGTGAAGGAAGCTTTTGTTATTTCTTGCGGGCTTCATTTAATCTTGAAACCTTAGCTGAAAATGTATTTACAACTTCCTCGAAACATCCTTCATCATTTTCTAAGTCCTTTTGCAAGTATTCTTTGAAATTTTGTATTCTAGACGAAAAGCTAGCAATACTTTGGGCAAGCTCCCAAATTTCTTGGATTATATCAATTATCTTCTATATGGCATCACCAACATATTTTCTTATAGCTTGTAATAAGCTTGATGAGCCTTTGTACTTTGTGCTGCTTTGTGGGGTATCCTCTAACACAAGTGCAGGTTGGATTGAACTCAAATGTTTAGGAAATAATGGTCCTAGTACTAATGCAAATTCTAACTCTTTTATCCTCCTCTTCAATTCTTAATTTTCTTTTTCCATGTTATCAATTGATTGCTTCAATGCCTCTCTAGTATCTCCGTGGAAGTATGCAATTTTTTATGGTGCTACTCCATCAAAGTCAATTGAATATTTCCATCTTTTTGATGAACTTTTATTCTTAGTATTTACTTTTTCAATTAACAATTTTTTAGTTTCACCATTGTAGGCCGTGTGGTGCAAAGTAATAGATTCCTCTTTAAATATTTCAGGATCCTGGGTAATCATAGCATCAACAATTTCCCTTGTTTCCAATAATCTTTGTGCAGACCAACTGGGTTCTTCAATGAGCTCTTCCATGTCCATTGCATAGCGAATCTCTTGGACTTCAGGTATGCTTAACCCTGTTGATGATGCATTCCTTTTTCTTTTCAGGGGAGTATATGTGATATGTGATTTTTCAAGATTTTTCCTTGGTGGGTCTTTATCTCCACCATTGTCTGACCCTCCAACTGATGTTTTTCTGGTTTCTATTCCACTGGTTTTATTCTTCATTCTCGATGGAGTGTTTCTTTAGGATGTTGTTGATGAATTAGGTTTTTGATTTGTCACTTCCCTATCATGTTGTCTATGTCCTTCATTGGTGCTTTTTATTTCTCCTGTGTCATTTGAAACTTAGTGGGACACCATTTCATGGAGATCTAAAGTATATTCACCACCGTCCTGAAACTGTTCAATTTTAGTGAAATGTGAAGAGTACCCTACTAATTCCATATGTGCAATAAATTTGTTGTTTGGGTCAAAACCCTCAACAAATTTAGCTTCCTTTAAGCCCAATTGTTCACTATGTCCTGCCAATTCATTAAGGTGGTTTATATGCTTCACAGTAAATTTCCCAATTTTCCATGGTAGGGGTATGAATTGCTTTTTCCTTTTATCACGGAAGAAGTGGGCCCAAGTCTTGTATTGTATGCACATTTCTTTGACAAAGAGTTTATCCGATACATAGAATGGTAAAAGGAAAGACTTCTCCTCACTGTCGAACAATCTATTAATAGTAATTTCCTTAGACATTTCATAAGCTCCTTTCCTAGAGAGAAAGGTATATGCTTCTAGGGATAGTATCGATGTACTATGACCAAAGATCAATTTTTTGAATTCTGAAATGAAGTTGTTATGAACTGAGTAAAAATTGTATTGAGCTTTGTGCCTGTACAAAACCAAATACCATGCATAAACTGACTCCAACTTAAAATCAACATGTTTTTCCCTTGGCAAGTCTTCAAACACATGGTTATAAGCGATGTCGAAAATGAGGTAAGAAGTCATATAAAATTTTTGAGTCTTTTTGAGGTTATTCAATTGGAAAGAAATTTCACTTGAGATAAGATAACCCCAATCAATAATGGATTTTTCATGCAAAGCACAGTCCAGGGCATATATAACATTTCTTGATATAAACACAGTAGATTCCACATTGATAATATGGGTGAAAAACGATGTAAATTCTCTATATGGGTATTTTAATGAAGTTACCTCAATCCTGGAAGTATCGGGGTTACTGGTTGGGTGCTCCACGAGTAATTTCTTAGAAACTTATTTTCTTAGAAATCTATGGCTTGTGAATGCGACCGATGGACTTGCAAACTTAAGACTTTTGCTACCCCCACTCCGCATTTTTTGAAAAATGGCTAAGTGTTGGAAATTTTTTTAATAGGAGAGAAAAAAAAAAAACAAATGAAAAAAAAAGGATAAGGAAAATCCTATGGGTGGTTAGATGAAAACACCAAGTTGATCAAGAATATGGATCAACAATGCCCCAAATAGTTCTATGGGAGTTTTAAATATACAAATATTTGAAAAGAGTTTATAATTTCCGGAAAATAAAATGCGTTAGTCCTGATGGACTGGGATGGGGCTCCTGTGAACCATATAATAGATGAAAAGACCTAGAAGAAAGAGAAGAAATGGTTAGAAATTTACCTTTGGTATTCATAGATCATGAAAAAGAAAGGTTGGATGACTACTAACTGAGATGAATAAAACAAGGTAAAATATTAATGAAATAATTACTCTACTTACTACGCTGGAAAGAACTCAAAGTTTTCTTTACATGTTCTTCAGTTGGAGGTACTCTAACGGTTGTAACTACTTATTGAGACTTAGGATCGACTATTCTCACCAAAATTCTTTAGCCATTGTTCAATATATTCTCGCAATGATGCAACCTTTAACTCATGTTTAATCTTAAGATCAAACAACACATATTTTATATCCTTTAATTCAAAACCTAATTGATGGATTATATCTACTTGATTTTCATTTTTGTTAACATAGTGGATTAACCACTTTTCAACTTATTCTTGTGAAAATTCAATTATGTTGTTAAATTCATTGGCCCATGAAATTTTGAGAGCATCCAACTATTCTTGCATTCGATCCTTTTTAAGAAATATAGTATCCATTATTAAATGTGGACCCTCCAACTCCTTTGATACATAAAGAAGTTAGAAAAATATATCACTTCTTTTTTAATTAATGACATCACATTTAACAATGATTTCTTGTAAACATTTAATTCGTCTTGACTAGCATGCATCTATTTGTTTGAGTCGAACTTTTGATGGAATATTTTTTTCCCTCCTATGAGCATCCCTCATACTTTATATTCCAACACTAAAAGTGCTAACAACTTCCTTGTAGAAATATTCATCATTTTCTAAGTCCCTTTGAAGATATTCCTTATGATTTAGAATCCTTGCAAAAATACTAGTTGAATTATTAGCCAATTCCTAGTCGTCAAGGATTAGAGTAACCCTTTTGTTTATATTTTCTACAACATATTTCATTATGGTTGTCAATAAACTTGAATCTCCTTTCAATTTTGAACTTGATTTTGGTGCATCTTTAGAAATATCAATATTAAGCCTAAGAGTAGATATCGGTTCAACAAATAAGGTCTTAGAAAATAAAGCATATTCTATTTCCTTTATTCTTTTCTTCAACAATAAATTCTTTGTTTCTTGTTCACTAATGGAATACTTCAGAGCATCCGTTGTGGTTTGATGGAACTTTAGAACTGTAGAGGGTTTTACCCCTACTATGTCTATTTCAGAGTTCCATTTCTATGCAACCATTTTGTTCTCCAAGTTGACCTTTTTTATTTGTAACTTTTTGGAACTTTGGTTAAATGCAACATGATGCAAAGTAACATATTCTTCTTAAAAATATATTGGATCATTACAAGCCAATTCTTAGCTATTGTTATACATTCAATTAACTGTTTTTCTGCCCAATTAGGCACTCCAACAATAGTATCAACCTCTATTTCTTTAGAATTGATTTCACATTCTTGAATTCATTAGTTTGATTTTTCTATAGTATCCTTTTTCGTTTTTGAGATTCCTAAAACTGCATGTGATTTTTCAATAGATTTTTTAGGAGGATCCTTGTGTCCTTCATCACCATCACTTCCAACGGTGGATTTCCTTTTCTCTCCATTATTACTATGCATTTTACTATGAGTCATTGAAGGAATTCTGTAAGAAATATAGGGTGAGTTGGGGTCTTTACTTGTTGTAGTTCGTCCTCTTTGTCTATATTGATCATCAGTTCTAACCAAAGTGTTAATATCATCTTGCAAGGGTAATTGATTACTTCGATGGAAATTTTCTTGAGGGTTTTGGTTATCCCCTCCTTCTTCATCCAATTGTAGTGATTTAGTAAAATATGACCCGCAACTAATGGAAAACATATGAGTTGAGAACAAACCATCTGGGTCAAAGCCTTCAATTTCATGAATCTCTCTCATCTTAAAATAATCAAAATAAATAGATAATTAACCTAGGTGAGAAGTACTTTTAACATTAATCTCTCCAACTCTGATAGGCATTGGGATGAACTGCTTCTTTCTTTTCTCATTGAAAAAATGAGCCTAGAACTTGTATTGTTTGCATACTTTAACTACAAAGAATTTGCCGCAAACATAGTGAGGGAGTAGAAAGGGTTTTCCTTGAAATCCACATAATCTAATGTAAGTAAAACCATTTGAAATTCAAAAACTCATTTTCCAACGAGAAAAACCATAGCTTCTCTTGACAATCTTGTTGGATTACTGAGAGGGGGGGTGAATCAGTAATAGATAAATTTAATCCTTTTTAACCATATAATCCAAGTGTTATATCAATGAAGCATTATCATCCAATAACTGCAGAGTAAATAAGCAATGAAAAAATGAACAATCATACACATACACAGTACACCAGTGTTTTACGTGGAAACCCAAATCGAGAGAAAACCACATAATGCTTTTTCTTATATGTCTTGAAGAATTACATTCATTGGAAGCACCAACTTCCTTTGTTTTCCAGCTGCAACTGGAAGGAGGTTCCGACCCCTAGTTTCTTAGGCTACAACCTGAAGGAAGCTCCAACTCCCTAATTCTCTGGCTACAACCAGAAGGAGGTTACAACCCCCTATGTTATCTGACTACAACCGGAAGGTGGCTACAACCACCTGTCCTTGCCCTGTCTAACCGCCCTGAAGTAGAAGTAGAATGATGGAACCACTGCCACACTATCACTATGAGATATACCACTGTAAACCTGTACCAATAAATTTGAACCATACATCAACCTGTACCTCAACCTGTAATCAACCCGTACCATAAACAAGTGCATCAAGCATGCACCAACCTGTACCAAACAAACTGTAATCAACCTGTACCATAAACAAGTGCATCCAACCATGTACCAATTATGTACCAATCATGTGTCAACTACTCATCAATATGTACCAACATCATAAACTATGCACCTCATGTATGTGCCAACTCATCAACTACTTGTCTCAACCATGTACCTCAACCAAAATCTCTCATCAATTTCATCATCCAAATCTGATTTGTAGCTCTGTAATAGAAATGGTGTATATGATCACATTCCTGCAAACCTTCCTTAACTTTAACAACAAGAGACTAGCATTTTCATCAACTTTTCTTTAGTCTCACATGCCTAGTTTTGGATTAGTCAACAACCCTAACTTGAAGTAATCATAACTTTGAACCTGTAATGTATAAATATCTGAAACTGATACACAATGTTCTTCAGTTTGTTTTATACAATTCCTCCAAGTGTCACTACTTGGAACCTCTCTGAAAATGAGTTATAGCAAAAACGACATACCTTGTTGAATTCTGGATTATTCTAGAGAGCAACCTTGTAGAGCGTTCCCCGCATGAAATATTCATTGAATTGATCTAAAACTATTACAAAACATACTACAGACTGTACCCTAACCAACACATTTCATCTCACTGAATTTGAATTTGTTATGAAGACGTTATGACGTTTTTACCCAAAACACATGTTTTTGACTAGTTTCAGAAGTAGCCACAAACCCTATATTCCACGGAGTGCAACTCCCAAAATACAACGACCCACAAGATGATTTTTTTTACCACAGATACTTGGATATGTTTTTTCATTGGAACAAAAATTTCACAGTTTGAATCATTAAAGAAAAAACGTTATAGTGAAAATGGTGAGATGACCTGTAAATAACATACCTTAGAAAGCACCATCGAAAGAATTTATCCTTCCTTGCATTTTGGCCTTGTTTTCTTCACCTTCCCTCAGAAATTCAGCTTAGATATCCTTGGTTACCTCAGAAACCTATAGATATTCAATATGCTCAAGCGTAATTTAAATGAGAGAGCCCCGCCTCTTATTTATACTCTCCAAGTAGCTTCCTTAAAAACATCTTCTAGGTCACTTGGCCCCACTTTCCTTATTTTAGGGTTAACCCACTTCTAATTTATCCATTAAATTTATTATTGAAATAATTTATTTTGTATTCACTTTGAATTATAATACACTCATTACTTCATTTTGTTATTTACCTTTTAAAATCTCTTAAAGCACTTTGACTACTTTGACCTTTTGGGGCTTTTAGATGACATACAAGGGTCCTCCAACTTCGTAAAGCCATAACTCTCAAACCGTGAGGAGTTATGTGACGTTCCACATACCGCTAGAAATGGAATGACATGTACTATCCATATCGAATAGTATTATCTAAAAATATATCATAAATCATACCATTACCCATCAAACAAACTTGGGTCCATTACCCAAACCCGAGGTCTCCAACTTCTAATAGCCATAATTCTCTAACTGTGAGGAGTTATGTGACATTACACATACCACCATAAATGGCATGACACACACTATCCATCTAGGATAGTTTCCCTGACAAATTCACTATCCTTCATATCATTATTCCACAATTAATCATGGGTTCTCTTACTCCACAAAACGTCTTCCCGTGAGGGATTTCACCATAAGGTGACCACTTTGGAGTTCATCCATATTTACTTCTTATCAACCATGAAAAAAAATAATGAGTCATATTTACATCAAACAATCTTGGGCCCATTACCCAAACCTTTGTGCTACAGGGCTTTCTTCAAGGGTTGACATCAATGACAACCAACCTTAATCAACAATCTCCCCCTTTGGCATTGATGGAAACACTCTGATGCAATACTGAAATCATATCACTCATGATCCCCCTGGAACCATACCTCTGTTCTCTGCATCTGATAAATATGCCTCTATCCTCTGCATATGATAAATCTGCTCCCCATGGAACCATGCCTCTATCCTCTTTATCTGATAAACCTCTCCCCCTTTGTCATCAATGACAAATGTATCTTTCCATCCGGGGCTGCTCCCCCTGACTGAACTGTCCTCTTATGGTGCTTCCTCGTGTACATATAAGACATATAAGATAAGCATTCAAAAAGAATTCAAAAAACATTCATTTTGGAGTAGAAATAACTCCAAGTCTTTGGCGAAGTTATTCAAAGGATTCTTGTGGAAGTAGTTTTGTAAAGATGTCTGCCACTTGTTCTTTTGTTCCCACATACTCAACTCTGATGTTCTTTTCTGCAACTTGTTCCCGTAGAAAGTGATACTTGATTGGAATGTGCTTCGTCTTGGAGTGCATCACTGGATTTTTTGAGATACTGATGACACTTCTATTATCACAATATATTGGAATGGGATCATCATACTCAACCTGTATATCTGTCAAAGTTTGTTTCATCCAAAGAACATGTGTACAACATGCTGCTACTACAATATACTCCGCCTCAGCTATAGATAGAGATACTGATGATTGTTTCTTGCTTAGCCATGATACCAAACACTCACCTAAGTAGAACGCTACTCCACTGGTGCTTCGTCGGTCATCAATACAACCTTCCCAATTTGCATCTGTGTAGGCAATAAGTGATAGATCTTTTCCTTTTGGATAGCATAATCCAAACTCTTATGTTCCTTTGAGATATCTGAAGATCCTCTTTACTACCAATACATGTGATTCCTTTGGTGCTTCTTGAAATCATGCCACCTGTCCAACTGCCTGCATTACATCTCGTCTGGATGTTTTCACATATAGTAGGTTGCCAATCATTGACCTGTATTGCCTCTGATCTGTAGACTTTGAATCATCATCTTTGCTCAACTTACAATTGGTTTGCATGGGAGTGATAATTGGTTTGCA
>JZKD02S1677031.1:289046-307707 GCA_000966675.3 Picea glauca | reverse complement strand
AACAATAATGAGTCATATTTACATCAAACAATCTTGGGTCCATTACCCAAACCTTTGTGCTACGGGGCTTTCTTCAAGGGTTGACATCAATGACAACCAACCTTAATCAACAAATCTATCCATAAAAGATTTGTAAATCATTTTGTTGAATGTGGGTAGAAAAACATTTTGCACTTGGTAAAAATTGTGAGGGGCCTTACGTCTCCAAAGTGTTGGATACCAAAACTACAATGGATCCTGATTTTAGTTTACACTTCTCGATCCTGCCCAATAATCCTTGCAAATAACCATGCAAATTCTTTGTATGGATACTTGAGTGAGCATACCTCAATATGATAATAAACTCTAGGATAACTAAGTGGCTTTGTATGAAAACATTTTAGGAGTTCTACTCCCACATTGTAAGCATTAAAAAAAGCATCTGCTTCATGACCCTTGAGCATCTTGTTGGGTGTGGGAAGTCACAACATTTTTCTGAAAGCATTCGGTGTAAGAGGGACCAATGTCTTTTCTTCTAGCTGAATTATTCTTTGCTCAACGTTGAATTTATCTATGCACCATAAAAATAGTTCCTTGAAATCGAATACCTTGGGCATACACCCAACCTATACTATTCCTAAATTCCAAACTTTTTTCGAGCTTTTATCCTCTGGTGAAAGTCATGAATACCACTTATAAGCCTCAGACCACTGAAACTCACAGTCTTCACATCCAAGGGTGTTGATTGTGTCTTTGCAATATGGTGATTTTCTCTTACTCGACATGCTTTCTTAGTTAAATTTAGTGAATAGGTGGAAGTCCTCGTAAGGTAATATATTTTATCAATGATAGAAGTGTTACCAAATTAACCATAGATCTGTCATAATATCATATGTCGAGGCATTCAATTTATGAATGCTAATTACTATTTGGATTTTAATTTATAATCAAGATTTTACGAAAATCGCATCAGATTAATAATGGTATCAATCTAACGTGTGACACATGTAGTGGTAGTGGAACTTTAAATGCTCTCAAAAGTAGTGCTTATTTGTAAGGATTCATGGAAATCGATTAAGTATGAAAGGTGCATAATGAGTGATGCGGAGGCCGCAAAAGAGAATGCATAAATGAGGGTTGCGAGAGATCAATGGATGAAGTGACAGGAGGTTTCCTGCATCCACATTTGAAAAATTGACTAAGTGTTAATGCACGTTTTTTTGGATGTTGTAGAAATGTTGGTTTCAGGATGTTCAACAATGGTTTTGGTTCCCACACCAAGACTTCTGCAATCAAGAAATCAACTAAGTCTCTCTCTCTCTCTCTCTATGTGTGTGTATGGACATAGTTGATTTCTTGATTGTAGAAGTCTTGTTGTGGTAACCAAAACAAATGTTGAACATCTCACAACTAGCATTTTCGCAACATCCAAAAAAGAACCCGCATTAACACACACACACACACACGCACACACACACACACACACACACACAGAGAGAGAGAGAGAGAGAGAGAGAGAGAGAGAGAGAGAGAGAGAGAATTCTGGGTATAGGATAATACGGGACCCCGCAAAAGGAAGGAACATAAATAGAATAAGTATAGAGACTTGTAGGCTAGCATGCTTGTTGAGATAAAGGGAAGGCCTTCTTGTAACATGCATTTGCAAAAAATGGCTAAGTATGGAACATCTAGAAAAATACACCAAGTACTACCAAAGCACTTAGAACATTGATCAAGGAAACTTAATCAACAATAATCAAAATATCAAATATAGTTAATGGGGTTTGGTTAGTTGGTAAAGATGTTTGCTCTTTGTTGATTTTGCACACTTGTATGAGCATGCCATTTATTATGGATAGGGGTGGGTGTTATTTTGGTAAAATAGATAATCCTCAATCACAACAACTTAGCCGAAGGAAAGATGTTATAAGAGGGTGAAACATACTCACTTCATTACACTAAATTCTCTTATTGAGGAAAACACCACTTACTTGTGTTGACGAGAAACATCCAATCAAAAAATCTAATATAGTGCAATATTGTTTGAGTTGTGATGTAGTGATAAATCAATCGAAGTTTACCTCACTAGCTAAGTGCAATTCCTACCACATATTGCATTTACATCTTACCTAGGAGTCCTCAAAGCAACATGTCTCAAAAGCGATAGTTTTGTTAACTCTAACCTCAAAGCGATAGTTTTGTTAACTCTAACCTCAATCCTATCTAGACTCAATCATATTAAATAAATAGATTCCATTAGTAGAATCCAAAATGAAATAAGTCCCCAACTCTTATGAAAAATTAAAATATCTTATTATAAAAATAAAAATAAATAAATAAAAGTACATCAATTTTAAAGTTCACATCTATCACTTAAAAATAAGTATAAATAATTGATACTAATTTTTATTTGAAAATCTATCTACCACAAACTATCATTATTAATAATTTTAATATAAATAATTGATACTAATTTTTATTTGAAAATCTATCTACCACAAAAATATAATTATTATTAATTTTAAAAAATACATAAAGTTTAACAAATTCTCCAATTTATTAAAATATTTCACATTTATATATAAAATAATATATAAATAAATATTTCAAATATATAAAATTAAAATTCTATAAAATATTATTTTCACTTTTATTTATTATACGTGAACCATTCACTCACCATTGAAATAAAACAAAAAACAAACATGACTTTTCTTTTGATTTTTTTTTAACATCCACACACTATACAGGGAAGCAAATTGAATATCATATCTTGCGTTGGATGTTGAGATATTTCTCGCAAGAAAACAACTTTATAAGACGGGAATATTTCATCCTCAAGAAAACGATATTATGGTAGAAGAGTTGGGCAAACTTCCCATCTTAAAGTCAATACTATGAATCAAGTCACTAGCATACTTTCTTAGAATAGTTCCAAGGGGAATGGACAAATCTGATTAGATGTCTCAAAGGCCCGGTACCCCTCAAGCAAGCATATGAGGATGAAAGGTCCTAGGGTCCACATACGAGGATGAAAGGTCCTAGGGTCCACATGGAGGAGAATATTTTTTCAATGGGGTATATGAAGCTCAACTGTTTAAATAGGATCTCTCCTTCCATCCTCAATTGGGAAGAAAATATGGATAGGAAAAGGTATCTCAAAAGTGAAGTTTTTTTTATTGGTTTTTAGTTTAGAATAAGTTTTTTAAATTGGAAAATCTGACAACGATTTTTTTTTTTCATGGATCTATAAAATAATCTTTTTTTTCATTTTTTCTTGAATGCAAAATTACTAAATTAATTTGGAGAATGGTTGTTCAAAAACTTCAAGTGGAGTTCACTTATTCTAAAGATTGAAAATATCTTATGATCTTATAGAGAAAGATTATTCCCTCCATATTGAAAAATAAACTTCTCTTGGGTATAGTTTGGACAATGTTTTCGAAGTGCTTGTTCTAGAAAATTTAGCCATCTCATACTCAATACATCTTTCATGTAGATCATCCTAACCCCCATAAGATTATTCAAGAAGAAACAAACATACTTGAGGAGGCAATCATTGCTAGGGGCATATGTTCAAATCATCTCCAATACTACTCTCCTCGTGAGTGTCCTTGGCTTCAATCCATCTTGAACAAGCCTTCAAACCCGAACAAAAGAAGTTCCAACCAGTCATATTTTTTCCCTACCTTGAAGCTTAGATTATAGAGAGCGGAAATTTGACAGATAAATATCTGTGCAACAAACTCACCTCATGTTTTTCAATGGGGCCTTGAAAGGGAAGCCAAGGGTAGTAAGTCTGCGAGGGACCATCATGGATCCTGAAGGACATTAGGAGCTATCATATTCATAGGGAATTGGACTAGCTACAAACAATGAAGTTGAGGCCTAAGCTGCATATCAAGGGATCAAGCTCTTTTAAGAGAGATTGTGAAGAAATGTTGTATTTATAGGAGAATCTACCATAATCACTTGAGCTACGATTCAAGAAAAAACACCTTGCTATTTGATCGTAGCTCACATATTTTAAAGAATGGTTCTATTTCCCAATTATTTTCATGATGTCTCCTATTTTTAGGTTAAGAGACACTTTAACTCCAAGGTGGACAAAATGGAAAATAAAGGAGCCTTAGAACTGGAAGGTTGGTTGTGGATTCAAATGGAAGAAAGGGAAGGAAGAGTCAATGTGTTTATAGTTCCACGATGGAAAGAAAAGTTTACTGGAAGAAGGGGGATTTCATTCTAATTTTTAATGCCCTCATTTATATTATTTATTGTTCATCATCATTTCATTCAACATCACTTCTCCTTATCGAAGCACCTTCCCATGATTACTTACCCAAGGGATTCAATGTCTTATCTAGATCTCTTCTCATTTGATGCATGTGGAGCATGGAATCCAAGCTCACAATCTTGTCATCCTCCCCAAGATGGATAGAGTTTAATGGTCGCAAAAAGAACATTAATTTATGATCATGTCAAGGAAATTCATTTAGACATTCTCAATCTTCTACGATATTGCTATGGATTCTTCTTAGGGTTTCCTCTCCTCTCTCTTTCTCAGGGATTTTTGCAATGGACCACTGTGATTGTTGCTTAGGCATAATTAGGGAGGTGTGTGAGGTTCATTAAAGTGTGAGAAGTTTCTCGAAGGATATTGTAAGTCTTCAGGCTAGTTCATTTGTGGCTTCTAAGTTTACAAAAGCTAGCATGATTAAATACTATCTTTGTGTACAATCAATGAAGAACATTCTAGGTCCGAGGGATTGGAAACTAGTATTTCAAAGTTCTCTTACCAATCTTAGGATGGAATTCCTTGAATAATATGTATCCCTCTCCATTGTTTAGGACCTCCTTGCTTGAATCACAAGTCATGCCAACCTACCTCTACAAAAGATGTTTTTGGAAGGCTCTAGGCACCGATGGAAGATTCCTAAGGGGAGAGAAAATAAGACAACCATGTAGATTTAATGGACACATATACATGATTTCCTTTTTTCTGTAAGCTAGTAGGTTTATGCATTAAGCATGTATAACAAAATTACAAGTAGTCCAAACTACAAGCATCTGTCATAGTAGGCTATTCTACAATTGTTACAAAAATGATAGGAGATGTTCAATGATATTTCTCTTCCCCTCTTGGGATTTACCAAAGTATTGGAAATTTAAAATGAAATCTTGCAACCTATGCCTAAACAAGGACCACTTAGATTTTGTTCTATGATAACATATATAAACAAAAAAATAAAATATATGGCATGACTTGGAAGAGCAGAAGCTAACCCTTAGGCCCAAATTCAGAATCCAAATTCATAAATATTGGAGGGGTTTCCACTCCCTAAGGAGCCCTGTAACCTTCCTCTTTATGGTATAAATTTGTCCTCTTTTCACCCAAACCCGCTTCCCTTGCCTCTGCATCATTCCCCACTTCCCTTTCCTCCCCACTACTAGCCTCGACCCCCAAATGGCGTTGATAATATTCTCATACTTCTAGTCTAACTGGTCTAACTTCTTGAGGATTTCATTATGTTGAGTTCTTTTATCTTCCATGGTACATGCAATTAGTGTTTTGACATGCCAATATAAGGCAACAATTTTTAGGTATTTTGTGTCCTAACTCTTGGATAAACCTATGTATGGTATCCATGGTATCAAATCTTCCTCAATTTGGTCACTAGAGGTTTGTCTCGATTGCTTACGAACCCTATTTTCTAAGTCTTCCTCCTCTTGCTTAACTACTACAAAGAACCTATGATGATAAGCCTCCGTAGAAGCCACATCTGGTGTCCATGCCCTTAATGTTACTCTCTCCTTACATTTTTGTGGCATGCCTTTTCGTACCCCCTAGTTTGCTTCAATTGTCAATCGACCTGACCTATATTCATCATGTCCTGGCATCATGGTTGGCCAAGCTACCAAAAAAAATTCCCGTGGCTTAGAACTAAGAACCAAATCCTAGAGAAAAAAGCTGAATATCCATCTCCAAACCTATGTTCTCTTCTCTAAGAATTAATTCCCCCAGTTGAACAAGACTCTGCCTCATATAGCATTTCCTCTAGTGGATATATAAGTCCCACTACCTCCTTTCAATTCCCCTCCTTTCATGAACCAACTCCACAATGGACACCATAATAGCTCCTCTACCGACCATACTATCCAAATTTAATGAAGGTCTTATCATGCGATGGTGTCTCATGAGATTAATGCAAAGAGGTTGACTTATGATAGATATAAGTCTCATGGTCCTCACCCCCCTCATACCTTGTCTCCTCCCCACAATCGAGCAATACACCTACATGTGGCATGCATGCCTCCTCCTACCACACGACTTGTGCTTTTCCCTTCCTCCTCGACACCCTATGCAGGGGATATATGATTATATTTTTAATCTTATAGTTAATTTATGTTTTGTCAGTACCTCATTTTGTTCCGACAGTTTATAAGATTTTTCACTTACAAGTTTTGGAGCAGGGAGACTTCATTTTCTAGGAATTTTGAATGTTTAGGATATCTTTGTCATTTTCCTCCCTACTTATAATATTATATGGTTTTCAATTGTACTAAATTTATTCTGGTAAATCCATAATGAATTTTCAATAATATATATGATGATGATTGTTAATATACACTAAGACCAACTTTAGTCTACCAAACCTTAAGGAAAAAGGTAAAGAATTACTTGGTTTGCTTTAAAATTTATTTCTAAGCTTGAAATGATTGAAGATAAGTTCTCTTAAATCTCTATAGTTTTCATGAGATAAAAGGTTAGGAAGGTCTATATTGGATGTACGCGGGTCATTCTAAGATAAATTGCTTTTCATCCTCCACCTTCTTAGTATCACAAAGATGACAAATTCTTCCATCTCATGGTGTTTTAGGAATTGTCCAATGCCCCTTTTCACTATGAGCTTTGTGAGAGTTTGTTCTTATTTATAATATCTTAATTTTATCTTATCATCTAATTCCTTATCACATCACAATTTCTCCTTAAATTTAGATGTAATAGTGTTTTTAATGGGATCAATATTCTGCAAACTGACCTCCTACACTATTCCCCAATGATTTAGTTTAGACTTCACATCTTTATGCCAATCCCTCTTAAGTTGTAGGTGGCTTTGATTGGAGTTTGAAGCAATCTTAGGTAGTCTCTTGTATTTCATGTTATGTATCTTGTGTTTGTACACTAGGTACTTAGTCATAGCCATACTCTAAATGGGGGAAAGATCTGCTTCTATGAGGAGGTTATGATAATGTGTATTTCTTTTAATTTTAAGATTATGAGTTATAAAACACTTCTAGGTTTGCTCAATATTTCTCCATGATTCTCTAGAGATGCAATAGCTCCAAAATTCACATCCATAAAAGATAAGATAACATGGGTGATGACAATATCAAATATGAGCTTCTTTTTTCCCCAAAATTAGAGGTATATGGATTTACAATTGTTTTCAAGACCAAAATAGGCATTCCACCCTCCATTAATCCTTTTATCATTGCTATAGTTCCAGTTAATCTTGTGATAAGGTCTATTCCAATTATTTTTCCTCAAAAAAATTGTATTTTGTATTCAAAAGAAAGAATGAAAATCACATTGTTTATGTGATATGGGCACATGTACAAAAGAAAATGAAAACAAGAAGATTTTCATCTTTTACCTTTAATACACATGGATAAAAAAGATCACAATTCGAAGAAAGAAGCTCCCCCCCCACTACATTTCACTTTTGAGGTTATTCTCCAAAGACAAACCTCATAAAATATGTCTCATGATAGTCCTGATAATTTTTCATTACATATTATGATATAAAAATACTAAAAAAAATAGCAATGAGAATGACTCCTCAACACTATCCTTCAAATCAAAAGACAAAAGACCTTGACCGTGTTAAGGTACCGAAGATATATTCTTTTGAAATAGATAATCCAAATTCTACCTGTTGGCCTTCTTTTGAAAGGGCATCAACCAACATATTATGTTCGTGATATACATGAGTGTATAACATAGCCTCGAACAAGGATTATACCTCTTTTAACTAACTTGACAAGTTTTCTAGCTAAACACAATGAATTTTAATATCCCCTTTCATCCATTGAATAAAAAAGGAGGAGTACCCATATACCTGCAAGCTCATAACCCCTTTATACATTGCTATTTTCAAAATAAGATGAAGGACCATCATTTCAACTTAATTATTTGACTCACTTCCCATCCCATCTTGAATCTAATGAAGTTCTTCTCAAATAGGAATAAACCACCTCCTACATTGCTATAATTATATTGTTCTTTTCTAGCATCATCAAAGAAATTCTAGGGAGAGGATTTGTTGGTATATAAGTGACCCACATGTCATGGTTGTCTTATCTATGAAGTCAATTTACAATCATGAAAAATATCACAAATCTGATTGTAAATCTGGAAGGTAGGAATTTGTTTCCCTTCAAAGATCTAGGCATTACATGCTAACCAAATACCCCATATACTGAGACATGGAATTTCCCTAAAAAATTCAGTTCCTTTTTTTGAAACCAAGATCTAAGGCATTCCTCCACCAAAGTGCCTCTCCAAACATTATCCATTCCTGTCAATTTTTTAGATCTTTCCACAAATGTTGAGCATATGGACAATGAATAGCTAAACGTGAAATTGTTCCCACATCCCTCATGCATAGAAAGCAAATGTTGGGTCCATGTCTTCCTCTTTTATATAAGCCTTCCCATGTTGGAACCTTATTTATGAGTGTGAGCCATATGAATATTCTTGTCTTCTTAGTTGCCTCTATTTTCCATATTTTATTCCACCACAACACCTCTTCTTGACCAATGATATCCATTAAAGCTTCATAACCTAAATTTGTAGTGTACATATCTATTATTTATTTTTAGTCCACATCAAGGAATCGTATGGATCCCTTATTCTTATATGTACTCTTTTTAGCTCATTCAAATATATATGCCAATTTTCCATCCATTCTCCACCTAGGTCATTATACTGTGCTAATTTCCAACCCTACTAGTAAACATTTGTAGCATTAATATCCACAATTAGATTAGGACTTAGAATAATATGTTCACCACATCCCAAAATTGGATTTGAGCCAATCCTTACATTATTCCCATTGCCAACCTTCCATGTAAGTGAGTTTTCAATGACTATAAAGGCCAATACCACAACCTTCCATGTAAGTGAGTTTTCAATGACTATAAATGCCAATACCACAACCTTCCAATGGTTTGAACATTCATAATACTTTTCTAAGGGTTCCTTATCTAGTCCAATAAAGAAGCAAGGGATACATACTTCTAAATACTAATATCTTTCCAAATACTTTCCCTCATAATGATATTCCAAATACTTTTTGCAACCAAATCCTTTCCGAATACTTGTATTTTCTTCAAAACCATCCTCTATTTTTTGGAAGAGCTTGGATTGCCATCTGGCCTAAGCAATCTCACTACCTTCACCTTTACCACTCCATGAGAAATTGTAGGAAAGATTTATAATTTTTTTAAGAACTTCCTTTGAGATCCAATCTAGATAACGATAATACACTGTGATGGCTTCCAAGACAACTTTGACAAGGGTTAATCTATCCCCTCTTGAGAGCCACCTATTACACTAGAAATGAATCATTTTTTCTATTTTACTCAACAACCACCCCCAATCACCTTTTCTATCTCCATTTTGCTTGAGAATGAAAACAAGATATTTTCATAAGACTTCTTGATCAAAGTGCCTAAAAGGAAACAATGCCTTTAAGAGTGCTCTAAAATTTGCATTCAAACCATTGAAATTGATAGCTGAATTTTGTACATCCACCTTCATACTTGTAGCCACACAATAGAGATTGAGGAGTTCATAATTGTTTCTAGATTCCCTCTTTGAACCATTGGAGAACAACAATATATTGTCCATAAATAATAAATGAGTTAGAAACACATAATTTTCGATATTGACCCTTTTTAAGAATCCCAATCATTTTTCTTTCATAATTACTCTACTAAGCCCTTCTGCAACTAACAAAAATAAAATGAGTGAGAGTGGACAACCCTATCTCAAACCCCTTCTAGGTTTGAAGAAGGAAGAGGATGCTCCATTAATGAGCAAAACATAAGAGGAAAATGTGAAATATCCCATAGTCCACTTGACTATCGAATAACTGAATCCCACATGTATTAACATCATCCTGAGATATAACCAATTTGTCCTGTCATATGATTTGGAAAGGTCCAACTTGATAATTGAAGATGGCATCTTTCTAGATTTGATTGTGTGTGGGAATTCTTGAGAAAACCCTATAGCTTCATGGATTTTCCTACCATCTAGGGAACCTAATTATTCAAGAGAGATTATCTTAGAAAAAAATTCTTTCAATACCTTGGCTATAATTTATAAACACAACTACAAAGCGAGATTGTCTTGTATTCATCAAAAGAAGAAGGATTATCTCACTTGGGAATAAGTGCAATGAATGAAACATTTAAATATCTCAAAACACTGCCAAAACCCTTAATCTCCTCAATGACCCTAGAATATCCATCTCAACCAACTCATAGAAACCCAAGAAAAAATCAATTGTTCAGCTATCTGGTCTAGGATCCTTGTCCTTCTAAATAGAGTGTAGAACTATTCGAAGCTCTTCCTTAGAGACTTCCTTATACAACTTATAGTTAATTTATTTTGTCACAAAATGAGATAAGAAAGATACTAACTTGAAAATCTCAAGAAGATTTACCCTTGTTGGCTCTGCCTATATAGACTTAAAATGATTTACACCCAAAGATGCAAGATATTTGAAACCACTTTGTTACCTTTATTGTTTTGGAGTTCATAAATAGACATTATGTTCTTCCCATGGTTTGCAAATTGGTGAAAATGGTGTTTTTATCATTCTCTATCCATACAACTCTACTCTTCATCCTCCACTCCGCTTCCCTAATTTCCAATAACCTTCTTTTTCTGCTATCCAAATATTTTAGCTTATGTGCCTCTTCAACATTGAATACACCTACAATATTGTTCTCATATAACTCTTTAATTTATGCTTCAACCTCTTTTAAAAGTCTATCTTTATTTTTTTAGGCTCCTGCTCCTAATGCCACCACTTTACATTTTATAGATTTAAGTGACTCAATTGATCCATAATCTTTTCATCGTGACTTATAAAGAATTGCATTAAATGAGCATAAATTAAAGTGCATCATTAAAGAATGGAAAACTCAAAAACGAAGAGACATAAGCATCATATATGAACAAAAAAACATGATAACGGAGTTCGTCCCTGGTGGACTACGTCTCCTCTCAAATGGGTAGGCTCTTTCATTAACTCAACTCAGATCAAGTTGCAAAATACAAAAGTATACCTCATTCTGAAATGAAGTTGCATAAATAATGCTCAGATCAGAAAACAAACAACACCACTAAATTTTTGGTGTCGAATTACCCCAAAACGACTGTCTCCGTGCCTCGATCTGACTCTGGCACTCCCAGTCCCAAGAAGAATTCTGTCTCAATTTTTGTGACCTCTCCAACCTACAATAATGACTATACTGCCTCAAAATTTGTGCCCAAAGGCTGCACGGTCCGCGCTTCCTTTCCCGTAGTTGGGTGGAATGCACATTTTAATAATAAATGTGGGTGTAATGTACCAAGTGTTGGCACTGGAAGTCACATCTGGATTGCAACAGAGGTAAGCCCAATACCCATCAGTTTGTATGTCACAATGAATAAATTGAAAGGGGTCTAATAGACGAAGACTCAGGATTATATTACTTTAACTCATAAAACTGGGTTGGTGTGCACAGGTAGATGAGGTCTTGATCTAACTCCAGTCAGTAGGTTGTAACAAGGGTGAGTAGGGGGGATAACTTGAGAAGGATGAAAATTTTTGCTATGGACATTCGATCTTCTAGCAACTTAAAGAGGAAAAACTCTGAAGACAAGATCCTCTTGGTTCAGGGTTTCAAGGAACTGAATGAATTTATTTCTAAACTGAAATCAAACATACATCACAATTCAATAATAACAACTCGATTGGATCATCCATGCCCGAGTCATTCAACATTAGGGGAAAAACAATCACAAGAAACTGATTAAAACTGGTCGCAATGCCACTGTGATCAAACCTACATCACAAGAACATAACTACCCTTGACTAGATCATCCATGCCCGAGCGTATTAACACAACTGTTACAGAGAGATGAAAGGAAACTAACCTACTTTAAACAAGAATTCTCAAATACAGGTACATAACCAGAGAACCAAAGGCTTCATTAAAATTTTATAAATCAGGAGCTTAGCTCAACCATCGACCCTTACAAAATATGAAGAAAACTCCTATATACTCAGAGCAAAACTATAGAAGCATGCTCGAGTCTCTGCATTGAAGACATTACATCTACATTCTTCCTGGCAAACTGTGCATGCAGTTTCCTGTCGAAAGCGAGCTCTGTTAGACGCAATCGCTTTTCAGGATGGTTCTACAACTGATTCGACTTGTTGACAGTCCTTTCTCAAGCTTTCCATTTATGGTGGAAACGATGTTCAACCGCCACCACCTGCCTTAATAACCGCTTCATCGAGATCAAAGAAGGCCCAAGTAAACTCTGCACTTGTGGAACTTGGCGACCTCTGCGTTCTTCCATCTGGATCTAAGTCGTATGATTGTGGGGAGGTCTGATAGCGGACGTGGCTGCTGATGAAGTGATTGGCGCGCTCGACATGGAATATCGGATGGGACATGGCCAGGTGGAAAGACGTGGATGGGAATAGGAGATTGACGATAGCGTGGGGGCCACACAAGCGAGAGCTGAGGTGTAATGGGACGGAGGTGGTGTGGAGTGAGGTGGCACAAGTGGCGGGAGATGAGAACGGACAGGTGTGAGGGGGTGAAAGTTATAGGGGAGTGAGGGATGTGACAAACACAAGAGAGAGATGGAGTGGAGGACAACTGCCAGCGGGAGAGAGCGACCACTTGTCGACCCGGGATAGGGCCTTATATTCTCATGCACATATCAGTGCTGCAAAAAGTGGTTTGATTCTTGACCTCTTTTGGGCCTGATGTGTGTCTCTGACTCACACGTAGCATCTCCACAAAACCATGGTTTCAAACCCGACCCGCCCTACAATTTTTAACGACCGCACATTTTGAGGCCCCGATATGATCAACGATCATCGATCTGGATCACATAGATCTCAGCTGCCCAGATCTACGCACCTCTTAGCATAGCACGCCAAACGGTCACATCAACCCCAAAGAACTTATGATAAGCACCATTTAGTGGGTTTTTAGCCCCTTTCTTCGCCTTTTGTCACCTAGGGGCCAAAAACCAAGGGAAAAACATCCCCCCCTGCAGAAACATGTGATAACATTAGGCTCCATGGGGGATAGAGTCCTCCCTGTGAGGCTCTAAGATCTCCTTTGCAACTCTAGGTGCCTTCTGTTGGGTTGTGGAGTCACCGGTAAAACCAAAAACTAAAAGAAAAACAATATTTACAACGACAGGGGAGCCACTTATGGCTCAAATAAAGAACTTCTTCCGAAAATGCCCATTTACAGGGCCACCAAAAACTTCATCACCCTCCTAATTATGCAACCTGTAAGTATTATTTGGAAATGCCTCAGAAATATTGAAGGGACCTATCCAAAGGGCTTTAAATTTACCATATGTTTCCCTATCCTATATGGGCGAATCCCATTTGAGTACTAGGTCTTCCAACTGGAAATCCTTCTTACTGCTTTTCCTGTCAAAGGCCTGCTTGATCTTTTGTTGATGTTCATGTGCTCGGTCCTTCATCTTCTCTCTAGTTTGTTGGATTTCAACCAGTTGATGAATTCTTCTGATCATATCATCAATTTCTCCTTGATAATCCTGAAAGAATTTCTCCATAGGCAGGGCGAGTTGGGAAGGAAAAACTGCTTCAGTCCCATATACAAGTTGGAAAGGAGAGGTACCCAAGGACCTTTTTGTTGTCACTCGATCGACTGAAAAATAAAATTTGAGCTTTGAATCCCATGCTTTATGGTTGTCCTCTAATAGTCTTTTTCTGATATTTATCAGGATTTTGTTAGAGGACTATGCTAATCCATTGCCTTGAGGGTAATAGCAGGTAGAGTGGATCAATGAAATCCCGAACTGCTCATAGAATTTGATCAATGGCTCAGACTTGAGGGATGCAACATTATCAGTGATGATTCTGTTTGGACAACCAAACCTTGCCATAATATCTTCAAGAAAACCAATGATCACTTTGTGAGAAGCACTCCTTGTGGGAATAGCTTTTATCCACTTGGTGAAATAGTCTGTTGCAGTTAAGATCCACTTGTGCTGACCGCTTGAAGCAGGATGAATTTCCCTAATGAAGTCCAAACCCCATTACTGAAAGGGTCCTGAAGCTACTATAGGCTTCAAAGGCAGGGACATGAGCTGTTGCTTTCCTGAGAATTTATGACATTTGATATAGGCACTGAATTTTGCACATACATCGGTGAACAGAGTAGGTGAGAAGTACCCAACCCTTAAGATTTTATAGGTTGTGGTTCTCCAGAAATGATGTCCCCCAGACAGGCTGTCATGAAAATAACACATAATCTTTTGGGCGTCTTGTGGGTTTAAACACCTTAGGAGCACTCCTAGAGGGTCATTCCAATAAAAAACCTGGTCAATAAGGAAATATCTGATTTCTTTGAGTTTTAAATCTTTTTCCTTTCTTTTCTTGATTCCATTAGGATGTCACAACTTGTGCAGAAAAAATATGATATCTTTGTACTAGGCGCATTCTGCCAATGGAGGGATGTCATGAGGACCTTTATCTCATAACTCAACCTGTTGATTTTCTGGGCAAGTGTTGATGAATTTAACCCCCCAAGTTATATAATTAGATTCAACTAGCAACTTGGCTAAACTTTGACCCTTAAATAATTTGGTGGGTTTTATTTCTAGCTCAAATTCAAGGATTCTGGCAATCCACTTACTCCTTCTCCCGTCTATGTTAGGCTGAATGAGAATGTCCTTCAAAGAGGTTGAAGGAACATAAGAAATGATCTTCAAATGCAGAACATAGACTCTAAAAGCCTTGAGAGCTTTCACTAAGGAATATGCATGCTTCTCCATGATGTCATATCTGACCTCTGCTAAAAAAATAAATGGGTTGTTCTAGACCTTTAGCGTTCTTCTGCAACAAAACAACTGCCACTATGTCAAATGAGGCAAAGGAAAAGATTAAGAAATCCTTGGAGTAGTCAGGACTGATAAGCATTGGTGCCTCAGTCAGTGCCTTCTTGATTTGGTCGAAATAATTTCTGGACTCAACAGTCCATTTTAATTCATTCCCCTTCCTGAGCATGGTTGTGATATGCTTCACCAATTCAACAAAATTTGAAACAGACCTTCTGAGAAAATCGATTTTTCCCAGGAAAGATTGGACTTCCTTCTTGGATCTGGGAAGAGACAAGGTTTGAATAGCTTCCACCCTGCTTGAATCAATTATGACCCCCTCAGCTGATACTATGTGTCCCAACAATTTTCCCTCTTTCATGGCAAACAATGACTTCTTGGTATTTAAGGAGAGACCAAACCTTTTGCATTTCAAGAAGACCCTTCTTAGATGACAACAGTGTTCTTTATCAGATCTGGAGAAAACAATAATGTCATCTAGGTAGACGACTACAAGTTTGTCCCTTTCCCCTATGAAAGCTATGTCCATGGCTCGTTGAAAAGTTGCCCTTGCGTTCATCAGTCCAAAAGGCATTTTGGCATACATGAATGTACCCCAGGGAGTAGTGAAGGCTGTCTTTTCTCTGTCTTCAGGAAGAATAGATATTTGATTGTAACCAGAAAATCCATCAATCATGGAAATCCCGGATGCACCTGTTACCCTCTGTAATATATGTTCCATCTTTGGCAGCGGGTAATTGTCCTTTTTAGAGCTCTTGTTCAAGTTCCTAAAATCAACACAGAGCCTGATTTCTCCACTCTTTTTCCTCACCGAGACCAGGTTGGCCACCCATTCATAATATCTCAAAGGGAAAATGATTTGAGCATCCAACAACTTCTTTACCTCCCTTTCTATAATAGGCAACACCATAGGATATATTTGTCTTAATTTATGCCTAAATGGTTTGGTCTCATATTTCAGTGAAATCTTATGCTCAATAATGTTGGTGTCGTATGTTCTGAGGTCTTCATAGGTCCATGCAAACACATCAGAAAAATCCTTTAATAACTCAACATACTTGGCCCTCTTCTCCCTCAACAAGCTACTTGACAACTTGGCGAATTTTGGATTCCTCTCTGTGCCAATATTGCACTCAGCCACATCAACATAATCATTTGAGACTTTGACCTTCACTGCCACATCATTTCTGTCAAATAACCTTTCCATAGGGACCAGTCCCTTTGGGATGTGATTGTTGGGTAGCTGAACAATATGATGATCAAAAATCTTGTTCAGAAAAACATCACCATGTGGATCTATGTCAATAATGTTGGTGTCGTATGTTCTGAGGTCTTCATAGGTCCATGCAAACACATCAGAAAAATCCTTTAATAACTCAACATACTTGGCTCTCTTCTCCCTCAACAAGCTACTTGACAACTTGGCGAATTTTGGATTCCTCTCTGTGCCAATATTGCACTCAGCCACATCAACATCATCATTTGAGACTTTACCCTTCACTGCCACATCATTTCTGTCAAATAACCTTTCCAGAGGGACCAGTCCCTTTGGGATGTGATTGTTGGGTAGCTGAACAATATGATGATAAAAAATATTGTTCAGAAAAACATCACCATGTGGATCTATGTTAGAATCAGGATCTTGATCGATGTGTAATGCAAAAAACTCATCCACATTTTATAGGAATCTTTTGATTTCAAGATCATCTTCAAACACCTTCCAATGCTTGGCATTGTCAGGTATAGAGGGCTTGTATTTTACTTCTATATCATACCTGAGCTTGGGTGGCAGAGGAATTCTAAAATTTCTTGTTGAAACAGCCAAAGAGTCAGCCATGACATTCTCTTCTCTTGGAATAAATGAAATGTTGAAAGCCGAGAAAAAACTGTCAATGAGGTCCCATACTTCATTTATCTAAATTCTGAGTCGAGGGTGTTTAGCCTGATAAATATTTATGATCTACTGGACAATCAACTCAGGATCTCCAAACACTGATATCTCTTCAATCCCCATATCTTTACCAGCCCTCAAACCCACAACGAGAGCTTCATACTCTGCCACATTGTTGGTAGCTTCAAATTATAACTTGTAGGATAGAGATATAATTTCTTGAATAGGTGAAACAAGGACCACTCCAGCACCTACACCTTCTCTAGAAGAGGCTCCATCAAAGAACATTTTCCAAACAGAGGTAATCAGAGGAGAATCTTCATAGAGATAAAGGGATTGTTTTCTGATTTCAAGAGAAGGTTTAGGGACATCAGTGAGCTACGATAAGTTGGATCCCAAATCAGTATCAAGGGAAAAGATAGGATGATTGGTGGGTTCTACCTCATCACTGATAATGTAGGCCAGCTGATCTTCTCTGTACAGTCTTCTATGCTCCCCCCCAAACACAGGAATAGTAGCATATGTGAGGTCCATCTGCAATGTTCCCCAAGCCTTTTTATCCAAGATCTTGACAATAACATGCCAAACTTGGGGGAACATCAACCACTACAATATCCATGACCACACTTTTTATGGGCAACTGAAACAAGGTCACAACTAGATCTTTGATGACCCCAAGACATTGCACCCTCCTGGAATCAAAAGAATACAAGTCATGGTATGCTTTGGTGACTTCCAGTCCTAGTTCTTCCATGGCAGTTTTGGGCATGAGATTATGAGAGGCTCCTGAATCCATCAGAAAATTATGCAATACCTTAGCATGTATGTTCAGTGATGTGTAGAAGGGAGGGGACGAATCATCTCTATCTTCTACCATGGGACCTAAGACGACTGTTGGTTTTTCATCTTGCAAATTGATTGAGTTTGTGGGATGATTCGAAGGTTCAGGAAACAACAACTTAGATAGGGATCTCCTAAAGTCCTCATGCTTGACCAACTCTGAAAGGAGGACAAGAATCCTAATCTTCTGAATTTCATGCTCAAAGTTAAAATAGGAGGGGGGCTTCAGAATTTCTCTTACCTCTAGGATGGGGCCTTTGGCTACTCGTGGGGGGTTTTGTGCTTTTATCTCCTTACTGTTTCTTGATACATCATTTGTAGGCTTTTCTGCTTTGGTAGGTTGCTCAGGAACATCAGGCTTTCCTCCTTTCTTTTTGGACCTAAGGTTGTATCTATTTTGGCTGTCGCTGGCCTTATTCCCCTTGCTCATCTTGTTTAATTGGATGTCCTTGAGAGACTGCTCGTATGCTGATTGATTTAAGTGAGGAGAAGAGGATGTATCTTCAAGAAAATGAATTTATGGATCGAGGTCTTCTTCCTCTCCACCCTCATACATAACAAGGTTATTTTGAAGAGGGGTCTGGATTTACTGATCATCCTTATCTCTGTTTGGAGGCTCTCTCTCCATAATCTGAGGAGAATTGTTATTCGGCCTCCTGAAGTTGCCTCTGTTATCAATATTTTGAGGATTTATGTATGTCTGCTTCCCTTCTAATTCCAACCTTTCCATTCTAGTTGAAAGTGATTTTAGTAACTTAGTTACTTCATCCATTTGA
>JZKD02S1677031.1:275230-289031 GCA_000966675.3 Picea glauca | reverse complement strand
AGTAGAAGAACTGGAGGTTGAGGCTTCATATCTTCCTCTTCCTATGTCTGTTTCAGCCTTATTCCTGAGTCAGTCAACTGCCAATATGTTAGAATCTACTTCCAGGGCTGCATCTTGCATATGATCCAAGGAGGTATCTCTTCTCTCTCTTAACATTAGGTAGAAGTCAGGGTCAAAAGCACTAGCATATGTGATTTTGGTAGAGGCCTCTGTAGGCTTTATCTCAGTAGGGATATTATTGTACATTTTGTTGAATATTTTGGAGAAGTCAGAGACAGACTCTTCCTCTTTTCTCTTTAGGGACCCAAACTCTATGATATAATACATGAAGTCCTTTTTGTCCCCCCATTGTCTCAAAAAGACATCATCTAAAGCCTTAATCCCATCAATGGATCCAGGGGTCAAGGCCTTGAACCACGTTTTGGCTTCTCCATCAAGACGATGGACAAAAATCCTCATCCACACATCTTCATTTACTATGACATAGTTATCAACATAACTATAGAAAGTTGCAAGGTGTTCCTCTGTAGTGATATCTCCCTCCTTCGTGAACTTAGGTAGTTGCTTAAGGTAGCCACCGACTGGGAGGGAAATAAGAGGCTGAGGCAAAATGAGAGGGGCATATCTGGAAGCTACTATAGCATCCATTCTATTTATGGGTGGATTAGCTCCTTCAATTAGAGTGTGAACATGAGAAGAACCAGGAGGGGATGGATTTCGGGCAGGGGAGATGGGAAGTGTGCTTCTGGGAAAAAAAGAAAACAACCGAGGATTTGGAGAAAAGGCCTCAGGGCTCGAGGGAACAAAAGTTTCCTTCTCTTCAAAACCAAAAACTTTAACAGAATGAGGAGTAGTGGAACTGGGAGAGGGGAAATCAACAAGAACACTCCCAAAATTTAATCTTCTAGAAGCTCCAACAAATGGTGTAATAGGAAAGTGAGAAACAAATACTAGAGTTGCTGTAGGAGGATGGTGAAAATCATCAGAAATACCTAGTTCAACAGCTGAAATACTTTCTTGAAGGGTATTTCGTCTTCTAATGACTTTATCTAGGTCAGCTTCAAGTGTTTCTAAAGGCAGTTGTGGAGTGGACCTCGTGTGTCTACCCTGGGAAGCCATAGCTGAAACAATGGAGTTGTCTCAAGGGAGTCACCACAGTGGAGTTGCCAGGTGCACAGTTGCAATATTTGATGTACTAAGTCCTGATGCACCTTCAGAACCCACAAGCTTTGTCATTCAATCCCAGGGAAAATATTCAATTCGTCCCCTACAACGACACCATAAATGTTGGCACTGGAAGTCACCTAAGGATTGCAACAGAGGTAATCCCAGTACCCATCAGTTTGTATGTCACAATGAATAAATTGAAAGGGTCTAATGGATGAAGACTCAGGATTATATCGATTTAACTCAGAAAACTAGGCTGGTGTGCATAGGTAGAAGAGGTCTTGATCTAACTTCAGTTAGTAGGTTGTAGCAAGGGTGAGTAGGGGGAAGAACTTGACAAGGATAAAAAAGTCTACTATGGACATCCAGTCTTCCAGCAACTTAAAGCGGAAAAAATTTGAAGACAAGATCCTCTTGGTTCAGGGTTTCAAGGAACTTAATGAATTTATTACTGAAATAAAATCAAACATACATCACAATTTAATAATGACAACCCGACTGGATCATCCATGCCCGAGTCATTCAGTGTTAGGGGAAAAACAATCATAAGAAACTGATTAAAACTGGTCGTAATGCCACTGTGATCAAACCTACATCACAATAACATAACTACCCTCAACTGGATCATCCATGCTCGAGCATATTAACATAACTGTTACAGAGAGAAGAAAGGAAACTGACCTACATTAAACAAGAAGTCTCAAATACAGGTACATAACTAGAGAACCAGAGGATTCATTAAAATTTTATAAATCGGGAGCATGGCTCAACCATCGACCCTTACAAAATACGAGGAAAAATCCTATATAATCAGATCAAAACTACAGAAGCATGCTCGAGTCTTTGCATTGAAGGCATTACGTCTACATGCTTCCTAGAAAATTGTGCATGCAGTTTCTTGTTGGAAGTGAGCTCTGTTAGACGCAATTTTTTTTCAGGATGGTTTTGCAACTGAACCGACTCCCTGACAGTCCTTTCTAAGGATTTCCATTTATTGTGGAAACAATGTTCAACCTCCACCACCTGCCTCAATAGCTACTTCATCGAGATCAGAGAAGTCCCAAGTCAACTCTGCACCTGTGGAACCTGGTGACCTCTACATTCTTCCATTTGGATCTAAGTCAGATGCTTGTGGGGAGGTCTGACAGCGGACGTGGCTGCTGACAAAGTGATTGGCACGCTCGGCATGGAATATCGGATGGGAGATGGCCAGGTGGACAGACGTGGATGGGAAGAGGAGATTGAAGATAGCGTGGGGCCACACAAGTGGGAGTTGAGGTGTAATGGGATGGAGGTGATGTGGAGCGAGGTGGCACAAGTGGCTGGAGATGAGAAGGGGACATGTGTGAGGGGGAAAAAATTATAGGGGAGTGGGGATGTAACATATAGAGGACAAAGATGGAGTGGAGGATAGCTGCTGACAGGACAGAGTGACCACTTTTTGACCCAATATAGGGCCTTATATGCTCATGTGCATATTGGGGCTGCAAAAAGTGGTTTGATTCTTGACCGCTTTTGGGCTCGATTTGTGTCTCTGACTGACTCGTAGCATCTCCACAAAAAAATGGTTTCAAACCCGGCCCACCCTACAATTTTTAACAACTGCGCATGTTGAGGCCCCGATATGATCAACGACTATCGATTTGGAGCATGCATATCTTAGCTGCCTAGATCTACGTGCCTCTTAGTACATCATGCCAAATGGTCACATCGACACCGACGAACTTAGGATAAGCGCCATTTAGTGGGTTTTTAGCCCCTTTCTTCACATTTTGTCACCTAGAGGCCAAAAACCAAGGGAAAAACATCCCCCCTGCAGAAACATGTGATAACATTAGGCTCCATGGGGGATAGAGTCCTCCCTATGAGGCTCTAAGATCTCCTTTGCAACTCCAGTCACCTTTTGTTGGGTTGTGGAGTCACCTATAAAACCGGAAACGAAAAGAAAAACAATATTTACAAAGACAGGGGAGCCACTTATGGCTCAAATAAAGAACTTCTTCCGAAAATTCCCATTTATAGGGCCACCAATAACTTCATCACCCTACAAATTATGCAACTTGTAAGTATTATTTGGAAATTCCTCAGAAATATTGAAGGGACATATCCAAAGGGCTTCAAATTTACCATGCTTTCCCTTGTCTTGTCTGGGAGCATCCCATTTGAGTACCAGGTCTTCCAGCTAGAAATCCTTCTTACTGCTTTTCCTGTCAAAGGCCTGCTTGATCTTCTGCTGACGTTCATGTGCTCTATCCTTCATGTTCTCTCTAGTTTGCGAGACTTCTACCAGTTGATGAATTCTCCTGATCATATCATTAGTTTCTCCTTGATAATACTAAAAGAATTTCGCCACATGCAGGGCGAGTTGGGAAGGAAAAACTTCTTCCATCCCATATACAAATTGGAAAGGAGAGGTACCCAGGGACCTTTTTGTTGTCACTCGATCGGCCCACAAAGAAAATTTGAGCTTTGTATACCATTCTTTCTTGTTGTCCTCTAATAGTATTTTGATGATCTTTATCAAGATTTTATTAGAGGACTCTGCTAATCCATTGCCTTGAGGGTAGTAGGGGGTAGAGTGGATCAATGAAATAATGAAATGCTCACAAAATTTGATCAATGGCTCAGACTTGAAAGATGCAATGTTATCAATGATGATTCTGTTCGAACAGCCAAACCTTGCCATAATATCTTCAAGAAAACCAATGATCACTTTGTGAGAAACACTCCTTGTGGGATTAAATTCTATCCACTTTGTGAAATAGTCTGTACTGACCATTTAAGATCCAAAACCCATTACTGAAAGGGTCCTGAAGCTACTACAGGCTTTAGAGGTAGGGACTTGAGCTGTTTCTTTCCTGAGAATTTCTAACATTTGATACAAGCCCTGAATTTTGCATAGACATTGGTGAACAGAGTAGGCCAGAAGTACCCAACCCTCAGGATTTTATAGGTTCCGGTTCTCCAGAAATGATGTCCCCCACACAGGCTGTCATGAAAATCAAACATAATATTTTGGGCCTCTTGTGGGTTTAAACACCTCAGGAGCACTCCTAGAGGGTCCTTCCAATACAAAACCTAGTTAATAAGGCAATATCTGATTTGAGTTTTAAAGCTCTTGCCTTGCCTTTCCCGATTCCATCAGGAGGTCGCAAATTTTGCAAAAAAAAATGATATCTTTGTACTAGGCGCATTTTGCCAATGGAGGGCTATCCGGAGGACCTTTATTAGACAACTCAACCTGTTGATTTTCTCGGACAGTGTTGATGAAGTTAACCCCCAAAGTTATATAATTAGATTCAACCAATAGCTTGGCTAAACCTTGACCTTTAACTAATTTGGTGGGTTTTATTTCCAACTCAAATTCAAGGATTTTGGCAATCCACTTACTCCTTCTCATGTCTATGTCAAGCTGAATGAGAATGTCCTTCACAGAGGCTGAAGGAACATATGCAATGATCTTTGAATGCATAACATAGACTCTGAAAGCCTTGAGAGATTTCACCAATGCATAGGCCTGCTTATCCATGATGTCATATCCGACCTCTGCGTCTCTTAGTGCTCTACTAAAAAATGAAATGGGCTGCTCCAACCCTTCAACGTTCTTATGCAACAAAACAACTGCCACTGTGTCAAATGAGGTAAAGGAAAACATTAATAAATCCTTTGAGTAGTCAGGACTGATGAGCATTGGTGCCTCAGTCAATGCTTTCTTGATTTGGTTGAAAGAATTTCTAGACTCAACAATCCATTTTACTTCATTCCCCTTCCTGAGAATGGTTGTGATATACTTCACCAATTCAACAAAATTTGAAACAAAACTTCTGAGAAAATTAATTTTTCCTAGGAAAGACTGGACTTCCTTATTAGATCTGGGAAGTGACAAGGTTTGAATAGCTTCCACCCTACTTGAATCAATTCTTACCCCCTCATCTAATACTATGTGTCCCAACTATTTTCCCTCTTTCATGGCAAACAACAACTTCTTGGGATTTAAGGAGAGACCAAACCTTCTGCATTTCAATAAGACCCTTCTTAGATGACACCAATGTTCTTTATCAGATTTGGAGAATATAGTAATGTCATCTAGGTAGATGACTACAAATTTTTCCCTTTCCCCTATGAAATCTATGTCCATGGCTTGCTGAAAAGTTGCCCCTACGTTCATCGGTCCAAAAGGCATTTTGACATACATGAATTTACCCCAGGGAGTGGTAAAGGTTGTATTTTCTTTGTCTTCAGGCATAACAGAGATTTGATTGTAACGAGAAAAACCATCAATCATGGAAATCCTAGATGCACCTATTACCCTCTATAATATATGTTCCATCTTTGGCAGGGGGTAATTTTCCTTTTCATAGCTCGTATTCAAGTTCCTGAAATCAACACAAAGTCTAATTTCTCCACTCTTTTTCCTCACTAGGACCAGGATGGCCACCCATTCAGAATATTTCAAAGGGACAATGATTTGAGCATCCAACAACTTCTTTACCTCCCTTTCCATAATAGGCAGCAACATAGGATTTATTTGTCTTAATTTCTGCCTAAATGGTTTGGCCTCCTCTTCCAGTGGAATCTTATGCTCAATAATGCCAGTGTCATATGTTCCGAGGTCTTCTTAGGTCCATGCAAACACATCAGAAAACTTCTTTAATATTTCAACATACTCGGCCCTCTTCTCCCTCGACAAACTACTTGACAACTTGATGAATTTTGGATTCCTCTCTCTGCCAATATTGAAATCAGCCTCATCAACATCATCATTTGAGACTTTACCCTTCATTGCCACATCATTTCTATAAAATAACCTTTCTAGAGGGACTAGTCCCTTTGGGATGTGATTGTTGGGCAGTTGAATAATATGATGATCAACAATCTTGTTCAGAAATACATTAGCATGAGGATCTATGTCAGTATCAGGATCTTGATCGATGTGTAATGCAAAAAACTCTTCCACGGTTTCCAGGAATATTTTGATTTCAAAATCATCCTCAAAAACCTTACAATGCTTGACATTGTCAGGTATAAAGGGCCTGTATTTTACTTCTATATCATACCTAAGCTTGGGTGGCAGAGGAACTCTCAAATTGCTTGCTAAAACAACCAAAGAGTCAGCCATGACATTTTGTTCTCTTGGAATAAATGAAATGTTGAAAGCCGAGAAAAAACTGTCAATGAGGTCCCATACTTCATTTCTGTAACTTTTGAGCCGAGGGTGTCCGGCTTGATAAATATTTCTGATCTGCTGGACAATCAAATCAGCATATCCAAACACTGATATATTTTCAATCCCCATATCTTTAGCAACCCTCAAACCCACAACAAGAGCTTCATACTCTGCCACATTGTTGGTAGCTTCAAATTCTAACTTGCAGGACAGAGATATAATTTCTTGCATAGGTGAAACAAGGACCACTCTAGCACCAACACCTTCTATAGAAGAGGCTCCATCAAAGAATGTTTTCCAAACAGAGGTAATCGGAGAATAATCTTCACAAAGATTAAGGGATTGTTTTCTGATTTAAAGAGGAGGTTCAAGGACACCAGTGAGCTGCAATAAGATGGATCCCAAATCAATATCAAGGGAAAATATAGGATGATTGGTGGGTTCTGCCTCATCACTGATAATGTAGGCCAACTGAGCTTCTCTGTACAGTATTCTATGATCCCCCCCAAATACATGAATAGTAGCATATGTGAGGTCCATCTGCAATGTTCCCCCAATCCTTTTTATCCAAGATCTTGACAATAACATGCCAAACTTTGGGGGAACATCAACCACTACAATATCCATGGCCACACTTTTCATGGGCAGCTGGAACAAGGTCACAACTAGATCTTTGATGACCCCAAGACATTGCACCCTCCTTGAATCAAAAGAATACAAGTCATGGTATGCTTTGGTGACTTCCAGTCCTAGTTCTTCCATGACAATTTTGGGCATGAGATTATGAGAGGCTCCTGAATCCATCAGACAATTATGAAGTACCTTATCATGTATGTTCAATGATGTGTATAAGGGAGGGGATGGATCATATCTATCTTATACCATGGGACCTAAGATGATTGCTGGTTTTTCGTCTTGCAAATTGATTGAGTCTGTGGGATTATTCGAGGGTTCAGGCAACAACAACTTAGATAGGGATATCCTAAAGTCCTCATGCTTGACCAACTCTGAAAGGGGGACGGGAATCCTAATCTTCTGAATTTCATACTCAAAGTTAAAATAGGAGGGGGGCTTCAAAATTTCTCTTACCTCTGGAATGGGGCCTTTGGCTACTGGTGGGGTGTTATGTGCTTTCCTCTCCTTGCTACATCATTTGTAGGATTTTTTGATCTAGTAGGTTGGTTAGGAACATCAGGCTTTCCTCCTTTATTTTTGGACCCGAGGTTGTATCTATTTGGGCTATCACTGGCCTTATCCCCCTTGCTCAACTCGTTTAATTGGTTGTCCATGAACGACTCCTCGTATGCTGATTGATTCAAGTGAGGAGAAGATGATGTATCTTCAAGACATTGAATTTCTGGATTGAGTTCTTCTTCCTCTCCACCCTCATCTATAAAAAGGTTATTTTGAAGAGGGGTCTGGATTTTCTGATCATCCTTATCTCTGTTCGGAGGCTCTCTTTGCATAATCTGAGGAGCATTGTTATTTGGCCTCTTGAAGTTGCCTCTATTATCAACATTTTGAGGATTTATGTATGTCTTTTTCCCTTCTAATTCCAACCTTTCCATTCTAGTTTAAAGTGATTTTAGTAGCTTAGTTACTTCATGCATTTGAGGGGGGTGGGGGGTAGAAGAACTGGAGGTTGAGGCTTTAGATATTCCTCTTCCTCTGTCTCTTTCATCCTTATTCCTGAGTCAGTCAACTGCCAATATGTTAGACTCTACTTCCAGGGCTGCATCTTGCATATGATCCAAGGAGGTATCTCTTCTCTCTCTTAACAGGAGGCATAAGTCAGGGTCAAAAGCACTAGCATATGTGATTTTTGCAGAGGCCTCTATAGGCTTTATCTCAGCATGGATCTTATTGTACATTTTGTTGAATCTTTTGGAGAGGTCAGAAACATACTCCCCCTCTTTTTTCTTTAGGGACCTAGACTCTGTGATATAATACATGAAGTCCTTTTTATCCCCCATTGTCTCAAGAAGACATCATCTAAAGCCTCAATCCCATCAATGGATCCAGGGGTCAGGGCCCTAAACCACTTTTTGGCTTCTCCATCAAGATCATGGACAAAAATCCTCATCCACACATCTTCATTTACTATGACATAGTTATCAACATAACTATAGAAAGCTACAAGGTGTTCCTCTGCAGTGATATCTCCCTTCCTCGTGAACTTAGGTAGCTGCTTAAGGTAGCCATCGGCTGGGAGAGCATTAAGAGGCCGAGGAAAAATGAGAGGGGTGTATCTAGAAGCTACTATAGTGTCCCTTATATTTATGGGGGGATTATCTTCTGCCATTGGAGTGTGAACAGGATGAGAACCAGGGGGGATGGAGCTCAAGCAAGAGAGATGGGAGGTGTGCGTCTGGGAACAAAAGGAAACAATTGAGGATCTAGAGAAAAGGCCTCAGGGCTCAAGGGAACAAAAGTTTCCTCCTCTGCAAAACCAACAAATTTAACAAGAGGAGGAGTAGTGAAACTGGGAGAGGGGAAATCAACAGGAACACTCCCAAAATTTAAACTTCTAGAAGCTCCAGCAGATGGTGTAATAGGAAAGTGAGAAACAACTACTGGAGTTGCTATAGGAGGATGGCGAAAATCATCATAAATACCTAGTTCAGCAGCTGAAATACCTTCCTGAAGGATCTTTCATCTTATGATGACTTTATCTGGGTTAGCTTCAGGTGTTGCTAAAGGCAGTTATGGAGTGGACCTCGTGTGTCTGCCCCAGGAATCCACAACTGAAACAATGGAGTTTTCTCAATGGAGTCACCACATTGGAGTCGCCAGGTGCGCAATTGCAATCTTTGATGTACTAAGTCCTGATGCACCTTCAGAACTGGTAATCTTTTTTGTTCAATCCTAGGGAAAATCTTCAATTCGTCCCCGACAGTGGCGCCAGAAATGTTGGCACTGAAAGTCACCTCTGGATTACAGCAAAGGTAAGCCCAGTACCCATCAGTTTGTATGTCACATTGAATAAATTGAAAGGGGTCTAATGGAAGCAGACTTGGGATTATATCACTTTAACTCAGAAAATTGGGGTGGTTTGCACAGGTAGATGAGGTCTTGATCTATGTTCAGTCAGTAGGTTGTAGCAAGGGTGAGTAGGGGGAAGAACTTGAGAAGGATGAAAAAGTATGCTATGGACATGCGGTCTTCTAGCAGCTTAAAGAGGAAAATCTCTGAAGACAATATCCTCTTGGTTCATGGTTTCAAGGAACTGAATGAATTTATTACTGAACTGAAATCAAACATACATCACAATTCAATAATAACAACCCGAATGGATCATCCATGCCCGAGTAAATCAACGTTAGGGGAAAAACAATCATAAGAAACTGATTAAAACTGGTCGTAATGCTACTGTGACCAAACCTACATCACAAGAACATAACTAACCTCGACTGGATCATCCATGCCCGAGCGTCTTAACATAGCTATTACAAAGAGATGAAAGGAAACTAACCTACATTAAAAAAAAAAGTCTCAAATACAGGTACATAACCAGAGAACCAGAGGCTTCATTAAAATTTTATAAATCAGGAGCATAGCTCAACCATTGGCCCTTACAAAATATGAGGAAAACTCCTATATACTTAGATAAAAACTACATAAGCATGATCGAGTCTCTACATTGAAGGCATTATGTCTGCATGCTTCCTGGAAAACTGTGCATGCAGTTTCTTATCGGAAGCGAGCTCTGTCAGACGCAATTTATTTTCAGGACGGTTCTGCAACTGAACTGACTCGTTGACAGTCCTTTCTAGGGATTTCCATTTATGGTGGAAACTATGTTCAACCACCACCACCTGCCTCAATAACTGGTTCATCACGATCAGAGAAGGCCTAAGTCAACTCTGAACCTGTGAAACTTGGCGACCTCTACTTTCTGCCATTTGGATCTAAGTCAGATGCTTGCGGGGAGGTATGACAGTGGATGTGACTGCTGACAAAGTGATTGGCGCGCTTGGCATGGAATATCGGATGAGAGATGGTCAGGTGGACAGATGTGGATGTGAAGAGGATATTGAGGATAGCATTGGGGCCACAAAAGTAGGAGCTGAGGTGTAATGGGACATAGGTGATGTGGAGTGAGGTGGCACAGGTGGAGGGATATGAGAAGGGGACATGTGTGAGGGGGAAAAAGTTATAGGGGATCGGGGTATGTGACAGATAGAGGAGAGATATGGAGTGGAGGACAACTATCAACGGTATAGAGTGACCACTTGTCGACCTGGGATAGGGTCTTATACGCTCATGTGCATATTGGGGCTGTGAAAAGTGGTTTTATTCTTGACCGCTTTTGGGCCCGATGTGTGTCTCTAACTGACATGTATCATCTCCACAAAACCATGGTTTCAAACCCGACCCACCCTACAATTTTTAATGACAACGCATGTTGAGGCCCCAATATGATTAACGACCTTCGCTTTGGAGCGCGCAGAGCTCAACTGCCCATATCTACATGCCTCTTAGCACAACGCACCGAACGGTCACATCACATCGACCCCTATGAACTTAGGATAAGTGCCATTTAGTGGGTTTTTAGCCCTTTTCTTTGCCTTTTGTCACTTAGAGGCCAAAATCCAAGGGAAAAACATCCCCCTCTGCAGAAACATGTGATAACATTAGGCTCCATGGGGGATAGAATCCCTGCGAGGCTCTAAGATCTCCTTTGCATCTCCAGTCGCCTTCTGTTGGGTTGTGGAGTCACCTATAAAACTGTAAATGAAAAGAAAAACAATATTTACAAAGACAGGGGAGCCACTTATGGCTCAAATGAAAATGTCCATTTACAGGGCCACCAAAAATTTCATCACCCTCCAAATTCTGCAACCTGTAAGTATTATTTGGAAATTCCTTAGAAATATTGAAGGGACCTATCCAAAGGGCTTCAAATTTACCATGCTTTCCCTTTTCCTATCTGGGTGCATCCCATTTGAGTAATAGGTCTTCCAGCTGTAAATCCTTCTTACTGCTTTTCCTATCAAAGGCCTGCTTGATCTTCTGCTGATGTTCATGTGCTTTGTCCTTCATCTTCTCTCTAGTTTACTGGACTTCTACCAGTTGATAAATTCTTCTGATCATATAATCAGTTTCTCCTTGATAAACCTGAAATAATTTCGCCATGGGTGGCGCGAGACGGGAAGGAAAAACTACTTCAGTCCCATATACAAGTTGTAAAGGAGAGGTACCTAGGGACCTTTTTGTTGTCACTCGATTGGCCCACAAAGCAAATTTGAGCTTTGAATCCCATGCTTTATTGTTCTCCTCTAACAGTCTTTTGATGATATTTATCAAGATTTTGTTAGAAGACTCTGCTAATCCATTGCCTTGAGGGTAGTAGGGGGTAGAGTGGATTAATGAAATCTTGAACTGCTCACAGAATTTGATCAATGGCTCAGACTTGAAGGATGCAACATTATCGGTGATGATTCTGTTCAGACAACCAAACCTTTCCATAATATATTCAAGAAAACTAATGATCACTTTGTGAAAAGCACTCCTTGTGGGAATACCTTCTATCCACTTGGTGAAATAGTCTATTGCAGTTAAGATCCACCTGTGTTGACCTCTTGAAGCAGGATGAATTTCCCAATGAAGTCTAGCCCCCATTGTTGAAAGGGTCCTGAAGGTACTAGAGGCTTCAAAGGAAAGGACTTGAGCTGTTGCTTTCCTGAGAATTTCTGACATTTGATACATGCCCTGACTTTTGCACAAACATCAGTGAATAGTGTAGGCTAGGAGTACCCAACCCTCAAGATTTTATAGGTTGTGGTTCTCCAGAAATAATGTCCCCCACACAGGCTGTCATGAAAATCAAACATAATCTTTTGGGCCTCTTGTGGGTTTAAAAACCTCAGGAGCACTCCTAAAGGGTCCTTCCAATACAAAACCTAGTCAATAAGGCAATATCTGATTTCTTTGACTTTTAAAGCTCTTGCCTTGCTTTTCCTGATTCCATCAGGAGGTCACAAATTTTGCAGAAAAAATATGATATCTTTGTACCAGGCACATTCTTCCAATGGAGGGATATTCCGAGGACCTTTATTAGACAACTCAACCTGCTGATTTTCTAGGCAAATGTTGATGAAGTTAACCCCCAAAGTTATATAATTAGATTCAACCAACAACTTGGCTAAACCTTAACCTTTAACTAATTTGGTGGGTTTTATTTCCAACTCAAATTCAAGGATTTTGGAAATCCACTTACTCCTTCTCCCGTCTATGTCAGGCTGAATGAGAATGTCCTTCATAGAGACTTAAGAAACATATGAAATGATCTTCAAATGCAAAACATAGACTCTAAAAGCCTTGAGATCTTTCACTGAGGCATAGGCATGCTTCTCCATGATGTCATATTTGACCTCTGCATCTCTTTGTGTTCTGCTAAAAAAAGAAATGGGTTGCTTCAGCCCTTCAATGTTCTTCTACAAAAAAATAGTTGTCGTTGTGTCAAATGAGGCAAAGGAAAAGATTAATAAATCCTTGGAGAAATCATGACTGATGAGCACTGGCACCTCATTCAGTGCCTTATTGATTTGGTCGAAATAATTTCTGGACTCAACAATCCATTTTAATTCATTCCCCTTCCTAAGCATGGTTGTGATATGCTTCACCAATTCAACAAAATTTGAAACAAACCTTCTCAGAAAATTGATTTTTCCCATGAAATACTGGACTTCCTTCTTAGATCTGGGAAGTGACAAGGTTTGAATAGCTTCCACCCTCCTTGAATTAGTTCTGACCCCCTGAGTTGATACTATGTGCACTAGTACATATGACCAAATTTGCAACGGTTTTTCGTTGATATTGCCACACTTATCCATCGCAATTTCCACGAAAGCAGAGACTTTTTTCGTCGGTATAATTTCGTTGCTATATCCATGATCCAGGTGTGCGTGGAAACATCGACGAAATTATCTCTCCACGTGTCATCGTCATCAAGATCAGTTAACCCTGTGCATCGTTGAATTTACGACGAAACTTCGTTGCAATTACAACGAACAACCGTGGCAATTACGATGAAACTTTGTCGCAATTGCGATGAAAATTTATGCCAAGCCAAAAAATTACGACGTAGATGTTGTATGTGCGATGAAAAACCGTGGCAACTTGCGACGAAAATCCATGAAAAAATCGTCTCAATTGCGACGAAAAATTATGCCAAGTCAAAAATTTACGACACAGATGTTGTATGTGCGATGAAAACCCGTAGCAACTTGTGACGAAAATCCATGGCAATAGTGACGAAAATCCATAGAAACTTGTGATGAAAAATTTGTTTCTGTCGAACTATCGTCGATATTGCAACAATGACTTTAAGTTTAAAAAACAAAATACACGAGATATGGTATTACCATATTACATTGTAATATGGTATACAATTGTAATATTCTAATATATTATATATTGTAATATTGTAATATTCTATTGAAAGATGGATGTTAGAGAAAATGT
>JZKD02S1677031.1:241896-256761 GCA_000966675.3 Picea glauca | reverse complement strand
GGCAATATTGACAAAAATCCCGCCCTGTTTAAAAAAAAAGAGATGAAACTAGTGGAAGCATGGAAAATTTTCATGGAATAATCCACCCATATGTAGTAGTGGTGTCCCAACATTTTTCCCTCTTTCATGGCAAACAATGACTTCTTGGGATTTAAGGAGATACCAAACCTTCTGCATTTCAAGAAGACCCTTATTAGATGACACCAGTTTTCTTTATCAAATCTTGAGAAAACAGTAATGTCATCTAGGTAGATGACTACAAATTTTTCCCTTTCCCCTATGAAAGCTATGTCCATGGCTCTCTGAAAAGTTGCCCCTGCATTCATCAGTCCAAAAGGAATTTTCACATACATGAATGTACCCCAGGGAGTGGTGAAGGTTGTCTTTTCTCTGTCTTCAGGCAGAACAAAGATTTGATTGTAACCAGAAAATCCATCAATCATGGAAATCATGGATGCACCTATTACCCTCTGTAATATATGTTCCATCTTTGGCAGTGGGTAATTTTCCTTTTTAGATCTCCTGTTCAAGTTCCTGAAATGAACACAAAGTCTAATTTCTCCACTCTTTTTCCTCACTGGGACCAGGTTGGACACCCATTTAGATATCCCAAAGGGGAAATGATTTGAGTATCCAACAACTTCTTTACCTCCCTTTTCATAATAGGCAACAACATAGGATTTATTTGTCTTAATTTCTGCCTATATGGTTTGGCCTCCTCTTTCAATGGAATCTTATGCTCAATAATGTTGGTGTCATATGTTCTGAGGTCTTCATAGGTCCATGAAAACACATCAAAAAACTCCTTTAATAACTCATCATACTCGGCCCTCTTCTCCCTTGACAAGTTACTTGACAACTTGATGAATTTTGGATTCCTCTCTATGCCAATATAGCACTCAGCCACATCAACATCATCATTTGAGACTTTACCCTTCACTGCCACATCATTTCTATCAAATAACATTTCCAGAGGGACTAGCCCCTTTGGGATGTGATTGTTGGGCAGTTGAACAATATTATGATCAACAATCTTGTTCAGAAAAACATCAGCATGAGGATCTATGTCAGAATCAGGATCTTGATCGATGTGTAACATAGAAAACTCATCCACAATTTCCAGGAATATTTTGATTTCAAGATCATCCTCAAACACCTTCCAATGCTTGACATTTTCAGGTATAGAGGGCCTATATTTTACTTCTATATCATACCTGAGCTTCGGTGGCAGAGGAACTCTGAAATTTCTTGTTGAAATAGAGAAAGAGTCAGCCATGACATTCTCTTCTCTTGGAATAAATGAAATGCTGAAAGTTGAGAAAAAACTGTCAATGAGGTCCCATACTTCATTTTTGTAACTTCTAAGACGAGGATGTTTGGCTTGATAAATATTTATGATCTGCTGGAAAATCAACTCAACATCTCCAAACACTGATATCTCTTCAATCACCATATCTTTAGCAGCCCTCAAACCCACAACAAGAGCTTCATACTCTACCACATTGTTGTTAGCTTCAAATTCTAACTTGTAGGACAGAGATACAATTTCTTGAATAGGTGAAATAAGGAAAACTCCAGCACCAACACCTTCTCTAGAAGAGGCTCCATCAAAGAACATTTTCCAAATAGAGGTAATTAGAGGAGAATCTTCATGTATTAAGGGACTGTTTTCTGATTTCAAGAGGAGGTTCAGGGACATCAGTGAGTTGCAATAAGCTGGATCCCAAATCAATATCAAGGGAAAATATAGGATGATTGGTGGGGTATGCCTCATCATTGATAATGTAGGCCAAATGAGCTTGTTTGTACAGTGTTCTATGCTCCCCCCCAAACAAAGGAATAGTAGCATATGTGAGGTCCATCTTCAATGTTCCCCCAAGCCATTTTATCCAAGATCTTGACAATAACATGCCAAAATTTGGGGGAACATCAACCACTACAATATCCATGACCACACTTTTCATGGGCAGCTGAAATAAGGTCACAACCAGATCTTTGATGACCCCAATACATTACACCCTCCTTGAATCAAAAGAATACAAGTCATGGTATGCTTTGGTGACTTCCAGTCCTAGTTATTCCATGACAGTTTTGGGCATGAGATTATGAGAGGCTCTTGAATCCATCAGACAATTATGTAGTACCTTATCATGTATGTTCAGTGATGTGTAGAAGGGAGGGGATGAATCATCTCTATCTTCTACCATGGGACCTAAGATGATTGTTGGTTTTCCATCTTGCAAATTGATTGAGTCTGTGGGATGATTCGAGGGTTCAGGTAGCAACAACTTAGATAGGGATCTCCTAAAGTCCTCATACTTGAATAGCTCTAAAAGGGGGACAAGAAACCTAATCTTATGAATTTCATGCTCAAATTTAAAATAGGAGGGTGGCTTCAGAATTTATCTTACCTCTGGGATGGGGCCTTTGGCTATTGGTGGGGGGTTATGTGCTTTCCTCTCCTTTTTGTTGCTTGCTACATCATTTGTAGGCTTTTCTGCTCTGGTAGGCTGCTCAGGAACATTAGTCTTTCCTCCTTTCTTTTTGGACCCGAGGTTGTATCTATTTGGGTTGTCGTTGGCCTTATCCCCCTTTCTCAGCTCGTTTAATTGGTTGTCCATGAGAGACTCCTCGTATGCTGATTGAGTTAAGTGAGGAGAAGAGGATGTATGGGGTCTGGATTTTCTGATCATCCTTATCTATGTTCTGAGGCTCTCTTTGCATAATTTGAGGAGCATTATTATTCAGCCTCTTGAAGTTGCCTTTGTTATCAACATTTTGAGGATTTTATTGATGTCTTCTTCCCTTCTAATGCCAACCTTTCCATTCTAGTTGAAAGTGATTTTAGTAACTTAGTTTCTTCATCCATTTGAGGAGGGGGGGCGGGGGGGGAACAGGAGGTTGAAGCTTCAGATCTTACTTTTCCTCTATCTCTTTCAACCTTATTCCTGAATCAGTCAATTGCCAATATGTTAGACTCTACTTCCAGGGTTGCATATTGCATATGAGCCAAGGAGGTAGATCTTCTCTCTCTTAACAGGAGGCATAAATCAGGGTCAAAAGCACTAGTATATGTGATTTTGGCAGAGGCCTATGTAAGCTTTATCTCAGCAAGGATCTTATTGTACATTTTTTTGAATCTTTTGGAGAAGTTAGAGACATACTCTCCCTCTTTTCTCTTTAGGGACCCGGACTCTGTAATATAATACATGAAGTCTTTTTTATGCCCCCATTGTTTCAAGAAGACATCATCTAAATCCTCAATCCCATCAATGGATCCAGGTGTGAGGGCCCTAAACCACTTTCTGGATTCTCCATCAAGACGGTGGACAAAAATTATCATCCACACATCTTCATTTACTATGACATAGTTATCAGCATAAATATAGAAAGCAACAAGGTGCTCCTCTGCAGTGATATCTCCATCCCCCGTTAACTTAGGTAACTGCTTAAGGTAGCCATTGGCTGGGAGGGCATTAAGAGGTTGAGGCAAAATGAGAGGGGTGTATTTGGAAGCTACTATAGTTTCCATTCTATTTCTAGGGGGATTAGCTCCTGCCATTGGAGTGTGAACAGGAGGAGAACGAGGCAAGGATGGAGTTCAGGCAGGGGAGATGGGAGGTGTGATTTTGGGAACAAAAGGAAACAAGTGAGGATCTGGAGAAAAGGCCTCAGAGCTCGAGGGAACATAATTTTCCTCCTCTACAAAACCAACAACTTTAACAGGAGGAGGAGTAGTGAAACTGGGAGAGAGGAAATCAATAGGAACACTCCCAAAATTTAAACTTCTAGAAGCTCCAGCAGATGGTGTAATAGGAAAGTGAGAAACAACTATTGGAGTTATTATAGGAGGATGGTGAAAATCATCATAAATAGTTGGTTCAACAGCTGAAATACCTTCCTGGAGGATCTTTCATCTTCTGATGACTTTCTCTGGGTCAACTTCAGGTGTTTCTAAAGGAAGTTGTGGAGTGGACCTCATGTGTCTGCCCCAGGAAGCCACAACTAAAACAATGGAGTTATCTCAATGGAGTCACCACAGTGGAGTCGTCAGGTGCACAATTGCAATCTTTGATGTACTAATTCCTGATGCACCTTTAGAACTAGTAAGATTTCTCTTTCAATCCCAAGGAAAATCTTCAATTCGTACTCGGCAATGGCACCAGAAATGTTGGCACTAGAAGTCACCTCTAGATTGCAGCAGAGGTGAGCCCAGTACCCATCAGTTTCTATGTCACAATGAATAAATTGAAAGGGGCCTAATGGACACAGACTCAGGATTATATCACTTTAACTCAGAAAACTGGGCTGGTGTGCACAGGTAGATGAGTTCTTGATCTAATTTCAATCAGCAGGTTGTAGTAAGGGTGAGTAGGGGGGAGAACTTGAGAAGGATGAAAAAGTCTGCTATGGACATCCAGTCTTCCAATAGCTTAAAGAGGAAAAAATATGAAGATAAGATCCTCTTGGTTCAGGGTTTCAAGGAACTGAATGAATTTATTACTGAACTGAAATAAAAAATACATCACAATTCAATAATAATAACCCAACTAGATCATCCATGCCCGAGTCATTCAACGTTAGGGGAAAAAAAACCACAAGAAATTGATTAAAACTGGTCGCAATGCAACTGTGATCAACCCTACATGACAAGAACATAACTACCCTCGAATGGATCATCCATTCTCTAGCGTCTTAACACAGTTGTTACAGAGAGATGAAAGGAAATTGACTACATTAAACAAGAAGTCTCAAATACAGGTACATAACCAGAGAACCAGAGGCTTCATTAAAATTTTATAAATCGGGAGCTTAGCTCAACCATCGACCCTTACAAAATACGAGGAAAAATCCTATATACTCAGATAAAAACTACAGAAGTGTGCTCAAGTCTCTGCATTGAAATCATTATGTCTGCATGCTTCCTGGAAAACTGTGCATGTAGTTTCCTGTCAGAAGTGAGCTCTATCAGACGCAATTGCTTTTTAGGATGGTTTTGCAACTGAGCCGACTCACTGACAATCCTTTCTCGGGATTTCCATTTATGGTGGAAACGATGTTCAACAACCACGACCTGCCTCAATAACTGTTTCATCGGGATCGGAGAAGGCCCAAGTCAACTCTTCACCTATGTTACTTGGAAGCCTCTGTGTTCTGCCACCTAGATCTAAGTCGGATGCTTGCGGGGAGGTCTGAGAGTGGGTGTGGCCGCTGAGGAAATGATTGGCACACTTGTCATGGAATAATGGACGGGAGATGGCCAGGTGGATAGACGTGGATGGGAAGAGGAGACTGAGGATATCATGGGGGCCACACAAGCGGGAGTTGAGGTGTAATGGGATGGAGGTGATGTGGAACAAGGTGGAAAGAGTAGCGGGAGATGAGAAGGGGACATGTGTGAGGGGGAAAAATTTATAGGGGAACGGGGGATGTGACAGACAAAGGAGAGATATGGAGTGGAGGATAGTTGTCGGTGGGACAGAGAGACCACTTGTTGACCCGGGATAGGGCCTTATATGCTCATGCGCATATCAGGGCTGTGAAAATTGGTTTGATTCTTCACCGCTTTTGGACCCGATGTGTGTCTTTGACTAGCACGTATCATCTCCACAAAACCATGGTTTCAAACCCGGCTCACCCTACAATTTTTAACAACCATGCATGTTGAGGCCCCGATATGATCAATGACCATCGATCTAGAGTGCACAGATCTTAGCTGCCCAGATCTATGCGCCTCTTAGCACAGCATGCCAAACGGTCACATCGACCCCGACGAACTTAGGATAAGTGCCATTTAGTGGGTTTTTAGCCCCTTTCTTCTCCTTTTTTCACCTAGAGGCCAAAAACAAAGGGGAAAACATCCCCCCTGCAGAAACATGTGATAACACCAAGTGGTAACCGTGACGCGGTGGTTATGGGTGGATGTATTAAGGATTGGGCTTAGGTGAAGGGTCTAGGGTCGATCCCCACAAACTCTGTTTTTGGTGTGTTTGTTATATATATTTGCAATACATATTTCTGCCCCTACTAACTTTGGCGGTGTTTCTAGAAGGTCTGTCAATTGTTATCAAAGTTGGTGTGGTCCACCAGATTTGGCGGACACAGGATTTTTTTGTTTTCAAAATTCGCTCAAAGGTTTTTCTTGGGCATTTTCCATCTGCCACGTGGCAGCCCTTGATTAGGTCACGTGGCGGCCTCTCATTGGGCCACGCTGCCCCCTGCCAAGTCAACATCCCACGTTAGTCGTATGGAATGTACGGACTGCCATGTGGCACAATCCAATTGGTCCACGGATCGGTCTGAAAAATCCAATAACCGGGTGACACATGGCAGCCTCTGGTGCTACCACATCATCATGTTGACATCATCATACCACGTGTCACTTCCCTACTCCTGCCACGTGCGTTGTATGGATGACAACATCATCCGTATGGATGTTGATGTCAGCAGTACGAATGCTGACTCATCCCCTGTTGATTCAGTTAGGTTGACCAAACTTTGACCGTGAATATATTTCAATACGTAACTTCGCTTGATGAGTTGTTTGTGTCGTTAGAAATCTTGCGACACACTCTTCACAATCATGCCATTTTCACTAAGTTTTGGGAAATTTCAATTTTTTCCCTTTCTCTATCTGTTGGAGCCATTCTGAGCGTCCTGAGTTGCCTCTGTGAGTTCTGAGTTATTCTTACCCTTCTTTGGATCCTTTTTGGATCATGCCTTCCCATTGAGAGCTTTTTGGACCACCAAAAACTTTCATCAATAAACTGGTAAGTGAGGGAAGAGTCCCCTCACTTTGTCCTTCTCGATCCACTTTGCCTTGCTTGGATGTGTGCCTTTTAATCCAACTCGAAGATAATCAACATCACCCCTGCGTGAAGTCCTCATCCTCCTATCCAGGATGATATATTCCTATATCTCATCCAAGTAATCAAGTGAAAACTCATCAACTAAAGGTATTGAAACTTCCTCATCTTGATCCATGATCATGGGAGGCTCAAAAAGTTTCAAATTCTCAATGTTCACAACTAAGTAAATCTCCTTGTAAGGTGGAAGATCTAGATGAAAATAATTGGTACCACTTTTCTCAAAGATAGTGAAGGGTCCATAACAAATGGGATTGAGTTTATTTCCTTCACCCTTCAATCTCTCCTTGCTAATGTGAAGCTATACCCGGTCTCCAACCTGGAACTGATGATCAACCCTGTGCTTATCATGCTGAGATTTATACTGTGCTTGACTTTTCTCCAACTGTTCCCTGACTGCCTGGTGTATCTGTTGGATCCTCTAGACAAAATTGTAGGCTATGTCTTATGTTCGTTCTTCATTCACATCGACATCTCTCCCATACATCAAGTCCAAAGGAACCTTTGGTAGAGTTAGAAAGTAATGGATGTGCTCATTTAACCATAGACAATATAACAATATTGTCACCCAACCATAGGTTGAAGCCATCCCCGAGCACCTTAACCTTGATAGAGAATGATTTTGGAAGCAAACCAATAGCCAACCAAGGCTAATGCACTAAGAAAAGATAACCAATACTGATCAAAAATTCCAACTATAACCAACATAAAGTCTGAGCCTAAACCAAGAATACAGATTGCACCAGCTGCCAGTTGCAACTGCTCCCCAGACTTGCGTACTTGCCCAGTTTCTGCAGTGTGCACCTCTTCCTAGTTGAAATTCTGAGTTGTGTGTACAAAACGAGGTCTGGATACTTGTATTTATATTGTTTCCTAAGTTGTCTGGGCCGACTTCTCATTCTGGAGGCTAAATACTTAATATTAATTATTTCCTTGAGCTGACTTATTTTCTAGGGTTAAGTTTAATGTTATAGGGTTTCTTCTTGCTTCCCAGAATATTCTATTCTCGTCATGGTTACACATGGAGGTAAATACCTCTCGCAACTAGCATAATATCAACACTCCCTCCTGGCTAGCGAGGTATTGAAGGCAATGGTCTTGAGCACAAACATACCATTCAACCAGTAGCATCATCGTCACTATTAGTTTCATTTGACAACATCAACTGCATCATTTCTTGAAACCATACTCCATCTGAGTAATCAAACATGATGTTGAATAAGTCACTCACTCCAAAGAGTGATACAAGAACCATTCTTCTAATCCAGACATATGTCCTAGAATAATAACTATTCCAATAGATGTTGGAAGCCCATCGTCACTATTAGTGTCATCTGACAACATCAACTGCATCATCTATTGAAACCATAATCCATCTAAGTAATCGGACATGATGTTGAATAAGTCACTCACTCCAAAGAGTGATACAAGAACCATTATTCTAATCTGGGCATATGTCCTAGAATAATAACTATTCCAACAGATGTTGGAAGCCATGCCATGGGATACAAGGACTACTCTTCTAATCCAGACATACATCCTATAAGGATAAATGTCCTGGACCAGTTTCCATATGGATAATGTATGTCCATCAGTACATTGACCATCCATCTAGCTAATAATCATTTTCAATACTACTAATAGTCTTCATGGAAATCAGAACAATGTCATTCAATAGAACACAATTGTTTCTATCCATGGTAGTACACAACTACAATCCAGTGGTACATTACCACACCAAGTAGCACACAACTACTTAATCAGTGACACATAGTCACAACCAGTGGAGCACATCCACCACAGTAGCATACATCTATTGTCCAGAGACATACAATCTCCATAGCAATCATATCATCTTATATCAACCTACACATAAAAACAATGTCATGATATAAAATGAATCATCTGAGCCATTATTCCACTCACATCTGTGAGATCTGGAAGAGCATCTGCCCTTAGAAGGTAAAACATCATCCATGAGTTACTGGACCATTCTTCTTAAACATAGAAGAATAAATTTACTAATTTATGAGCCTGGACCATTCCTCTCGCACTAAACAAAGTGAAACCTGGAGAGAATGAGTCTTCCCTAGGGAATGCCTATCCCTGATTGTTGAGCCTGGACAACTAACTGGGCCATTCTTCCGGCACTAAACAAAGTGCAACCTGGAGAGAATGAGTCTGCCCTAGGTAATGACTGTTTGGACCATTTCCTAAGGAAATGAATGTCCTGCACCAACCTCCAAAACTGACCATTCTTCGAAACTGCTCACAACTATGACCTTCGAAAGAATGACTGCACGGGGAGGCAGACCATTCTTCTTGACCACTACTGAGAGTGACTGCCAAGAAGAAAGATTGTCCTAGACCATTCCCCCACACTGGCCACAAGGGGAATCGTTGTTTATGGTACATCAACAATCTATTGAATCATTTTCATTACAAAAATGACCGTCCGATCTGGACCATTTTCCAAACTGGAAAATGCATGTCCGTCGGAAATCTCAAACCACTTTCCGAACTGGAGAAGAAATTCTCATCCTGGACCATTTTTAAAACTGAAAAATGATTGTCCATAAATCAATGACACATCAGTTCTCCCTCCCAACCTAGCAATCATCTCTTCCCTTTTCAATAAGGAATTTGTCTCCACGAGCTCCAACTTATTTCTTAAGGAAAAATTTTCATCTTGGATGGAGGTTTTATCAAAGTATCTTCCAACTACTCATCTGTGGAGATATATTGGAGAACCACTTCTATATTTTTGGACTTCATCACAGAGAATGTAATGCTTGATCTCAAAGTACTTCAGTCTTTTTGGAACACCGGTATTCTCTAAAGGCTTCATATAGCTCTGATCATTATAATGCATCATGGTTGAATTTATCACTTTCTTTTTCTGCTAGCTCATGACATCGTGGCAAGGATAAAACTGGAACATATCAACGTGTCACTTCTTCTGTCATCATGAGAGTTTTTCATGGATTAGCAATCCATCATCCTGGACTTCTGAGTAACCATTCTGATACAATATCTCTATTATAGAAATTTTTCACCACGCTTTTGTTGTGCATGAGAGGCTTTTCACCAAGTTGTTTGAATCCATACAAGATCTTCTTCCATATGTATACAAGGGTCTCTTTCTGGTATAACTCAAAACCTTGAGGTTTCTCTACATATGCTTCTTTGTTCAATTACTCTATTGAGGAGAACATTCCTTACATTCATCTGATGTAAACTCCAATCCATGGATATTGTGGATGATATAATGGCTCGGGTAGAGTTATGTATGGTTACTGGAACAAGCTATCATCATAGTCTTCTCCCTCCATCTGGGAGAACCTCTAGTTATGAATATCACAGTGCTTCCATTCATAAGTCTTCCATACATTGTTCTTCATCACAAATTTCATTTCTTCTACTTGATTGCTTCTAGTGGGTTCAGACCAAGCTGCTAGTCTTTTGATTCTTGATATAGTGATTGGTTGTTCTGGCTTTTCTTTCTCTCTTGGAATCTTCATGTTCTTACTCATGTTTCTCTTTATCTATTGGGTACATGGAGTTTTATATAGATTCCATTCCCTGAGGATTCCAACTTATTTCTTTCATCATAGGATCATGGATGTGGATGGACAACGAGGGATACTTTAAGGCTTCTTTTCGAAGAAGACTTCTCCTAAAGTAAAATAGAACATGTGTTTCTTTTCATGGCTTCTACCATTGATGAGAACATGGATAGATACTTCATAATTGTCAATGGATCATATTATTTAGGATTAGCTCCCTCCTAATCCTTACTGCATGCATGAGTGCATGCTCTTCTTTTGGAATTATATAAGTGGATCCCTCCTTCTAGGAGAGTCCACGCTTCTGTCTGCATCCTTATTTCCTTCTGCAAAGTGTCACAAGTCTTTTTCTAATTTGCTCTTGATTGTTGAATTATTTTTGTTTTTAATTCTTCCAGGTTTCTTCAAGTTTGATTCTGATTTCGGCTTATCTTGCATTTGTAATAAATTTCAGATGAATTGTTACCAAGGGTTGTCGATATACTTCATCTTGCTTGGCTTGTAGTCATCGTGATAGCAATCCTTATCTTGTTATTCTTCCATAGTTATTGTATCCTTTTGAACGTCTTATCTTCTAAGAAATAGATATGCAAGATATGTACAGAAATTATGTAAACATGGTATGTACAAGAATTATGAAGAATATTGTTACCTTGTCTTAGAAGAAGTCTGTTTTATCCTGCTTGGCCTTCTTTGAGGGTTCCCTTTCTTTAGAAACTGATTCTTCATCTGTTTCCTTCCTTTTCTTTAACTCGGGACAATTATTATTGTAGTGACCATATTTTTGATAGTTGAAGCATTTCATTTTTGACATATCTTTCTCTTGACTTGATTTCTTCCTTGAGCCAAACTTCTTTTTATTCTTGAAGTTCTTGAACCTTGTTGTGAAGGCTTGATCCATATTTCTTGTGGGGTTTCTCTTTTTCACTAATCCTTGATTATTCTTGTGCACAACAAGTCCAAAGTTCTTCAAATGTGGGATACTTCGTCCTTGTGTTCATGCTTGCGGAAAATGCATCCCATGTCTTGGGAAGACCATTGAGTACTATATTTACCAGTTCCTTCTCTGAAATGATTTTTTCAATAGATTGTATTTGATCTCTTAACTGATATATTCTCACAAAGTATGATGTTATTCTGTCATCATCATTCATTTTCATGTCACGGAGTTCATTCTTCAGACTCATTACTTGTCCAATGTTTCTGACTGAGAAGAGGTTAGTTAGGGAATCATACATCTTCTTAGATGAGTCAAGATGGGAGATGTAGGGTATCAAGTGGTCTTTTATAGAGTCCACTATGATACTCATGGAATTGATGGCATTGTCTTTGAACTTCTCCATAACTGCAATGTTCTGAGGTTCCTTCTCTTTTCCTTCTTCAAACTCTGGTTCTACGATCTTTCCTTTCACAATATCCAACACTTTATTCTTAGCAAGGATAAGATAAATCCTTGTCTTCCGTGCTCTGAAGTTAGAATCCCCTTCTAAATTGTTTTCTGACTTCATAGAGTAAGTCATAATTGCTTTGACTTGGTCAACCCTTGATTTTGACCAAAAACTCAAACTTGACATCTTAGTTTGTTGAGAGTACCAGGAGATGCACTAGGATAGGGTGCACTAGTCTATCCAGAAATTAGGTCAATAACTTCACATAAGGTGCCTCAATGAGAGGGTTATGGTTTCGTTGTTGCCACAAAGACTGGCTGCAACTGCAATTGTAACTGAGCAAATCCTCCCAATCTACCTTCCAGCGGTTAGACTATCCGAAGATAGTGTGGGCCCATAACCTATTAGAAAGTAATGGATACGCTCGTTTAACCATAGACAATATAAAAATATTGTCACCCAACCATAGGCCGAAGCCACCCTCGAGCACCTTAACCTTGACAGAGAATGATTCCGGAAGCAAACCAATAGCCAACCAAGGCTAATGCACCAAACAAAGTTAACCAAGATTGATTAGAAAGTCCAACCATAACCAACAGAAAGTCTGAGCCTAAACCAGGAATACAGATTGCGGCAGTTGCAAGCTATAGTTTCTCCCTAGACTTATGCACTTGCCTAGTTTCTGCAATGCGCACCTCTTCCCAACTTAAATTCTGAGCTGTGTGTACAAAATGGGGTCTGGATACTTGTATTTATATTGTTTCATGAGTTGTCTAGGCTGACTTCTCATTCTAGAGGCTAAATACTTAATATTAATTATTTCCTTGAGTCGGCTTGTCTTCTAGGGTTATGTTTAATGCTTTAGGGTTTCTTCTTAATTCCTGGAACATTCTATTCTCGTCAGGGTTACACGTGGAGGTAAATACCTCTAGCAGCTACCATAATATCAACATGTAGATACCAAAAACATGTCTCAAAAGGTGAAATCTGAGTGGATGAATGTAAAGCTCGGTTGTACGCATGTTGTACATAGGGTATCTAATCATCCCATAACTTGGGATGCTTGCTGCAGTAGCCTCGAAGAAAAAGTACCATTGTTCGTTTTACCACCTCTGTCTGTCCATCGTTCTATGGATGGAAAGCAGTGCTCCTCTTCAATTTGGTGTCCATCATTCTCCACAATCTAGTCCAAAATTCCCCAAGGAATCGAGTATCTTGATCCGAGACAATGGATGTGGGTAATCCAAAGTGAACCCAAACATGCTGAAATAAGAGATTAACAGTCTACTAAAAAATGATCTCCTTTTTACATGGCATCAAGATACACATCTTGTTGAACCTATCCACTACAACATACAAATAATCATGACCTCCTTTGGTCATTGGTAAACCCCCTACAAAATCCATGGAGACACTTTCCCATGGATGGGATGGAACAAGAAGTGGTGAGTATAACCCCAATTTTCTATTAGTGGGATTACAAGTAGAACACATCACATGCCCCTTTACATATTTAGTTACAATTGCTTTCATTTGAGGCCAGTAACAAAATCTCTGCAAATGAGCCATAGTTTTTCCTACCCCAAAATGCCCAGACATAAGAGAAATGTGAGCTTCTTGTATTACATGGACTCGTTCACTTGTAGGAATACATAGCTTTCCAAGATGGTAGAGTAGTTTTCCCGTAGACAATAGTTCTCTACCTGTGCACCAAGGGTTAGCTTCGCATATACTTCTTTAAAATCTTCATCGATGTCATATTGTTCTACATAGTTATCATGAGATAAATAAGTATTCTTCAAAATAATAGAAGCAACAATAGGAAGTCTAGAAAGCATATCAGCTACCTTGTTACTTGTACCAATTTTGTTCTTGATTACTAAATGAAATTGTTGTAGAAAACCCATCCACATGCAGTGTCGATATTGTTGCAATTTGGTCCGTGCTTGAAGATATTGTAAGGGTTGGTGATCTGTATGTATTATTGTTTCCTTCCCTAACAATTACTGCTTCCATTTATTTACGCTCTAGACTAATGTACACTACTACATATTGTAAAAATTATGACGTTTTATTTGCAGCGTTATGGACAAAATTGTCCATATTGTCGCAAAATAGAGGAAATTTATAAAAAAAAAAATCATGTTGCCCGATAACGTCGCTCTTCCCACGTTGACGTCTCTCTTGCCACGTTAACGTCGCTCTTTCCATGTTTTCCACTGGAACGTCTCTCTTGCCACGTTTTCCACTGGAACATCTCTCTTGCCACGTTTGTGAAGATGTATGTCGCAATTTCCACGTTAACGTCGATATTGCCACGTTAACGTCGCTCTTACCACGTTTTCCACTGGAACGTCTCTCTTGCCACGTTTGTGAAAATGTATGTCGCAATGGCAACGTTTTGGAAACTAGGTTTTCCCCTCCAACGGTCACCTTAGTATGTTCACCAAGTCAAAATACCAATGATCACTTAGGACTTTTTTACGTCGGAATTGCAATGTTACAAAATCTATAAATATGTTGCATTTGACGGATGTTGCGACAAGTTTGCTATAATAACGACGCTTCAAAAAGGGTTTGCGGGTCTTCTCGATGAACAAAAAATAGATATTTGTTTCAGTATAAGTCCGTGGGGAAGACTGTCAGAAAACATTAGAGCTGGGAAAAGAATTAAAGAGGGTGAAAAGGGTGATGGTAAATGTTATTGCCCTTGCAAAAATTGTTGTACTAAACATCCCGAAAGAGTTTTAATAGCAACAACTACAAAACATTGTTGAAAATATGGGCACATGGACGAGGGATGAAATGAATATCGTCCGATGGTATATACATTCATTATCTGTTTTAATATTTATTATATTCTCAAATTTTATAATGTTTTATACATGCACTAATTTTTATGATTGTTTGTAATTATAAAGTTAGATTTTCCCCCTAACTTTATTCACAAAGCACCAAGTAGTAGCAGAAATGATGTTGTAGTACAAGATGAAGAACTTGAAGCAGATAATGAAGATCAAGTTAATGATTCCATGGAAGTAGATG
>JZKD02S1677031.1:182014-198184 GCA_000966675.3 Picea glauca | reverse complement strand
TTGCAATAAGCACAAAACCGAATCGAATCATAACAAGAATACTTCATGAATGCCATCAATGGTAACCCATACAGTAGGGATTTGCAAACAATAATTATTGATTATCATATCGTTCGACCTTTTGCCAATATAGAAAATTGTAACAATTTTATGCGTAATCGTATCCATATAATCCCATCATAGATCTCGTTTGTGGAATTTCAAACAGTTCACAGGCGTAACCGTATAAACTAATTATAGCAGGATGATGTCAATCCATTAAAAACACAATATGAAATAGCACTATTCGTATTGGAATATCAACTCAAAATCTTTTGCGATCAGTCACCATACAGTCAACAGACAGGTGCGATAAAATCGACATGATTCATAAATCCATACGAATTTTTACTAAATCAATTGTAAAAGTGAAACCGAAACTTTGAAACAGAACCCAATTCAAGCAGCAATGAATATCGAATGAGCCATAATCAGTTATACACCAACAGAGAATTACTTCATTTAGTTCAAACCACACAAATAACGAATTAATTCAAATCGTTTTTACCCATGACTGATTCAAATCACACCATCGAAAATTGCATCATAAACAACATTCTATTTTAAAATATATAACAAATTTAATCAGGGCATCGAACTAAAGATAAGCAATCATATTTATTCGATGGTTCATTAAATCACAATCGAATCCAATCGGATCTTAAACCATAACAAAATAATACATCAAACCAAAATCATATACATCAAAGCACGCTTATGTAACAGAGCAGAGTGTCATATAAATGATTGAGAACTATACCATCACAGGTGTTGCGACTATGTCAATCTTGAATTGAAAATAGCTGTAGCAGAATCACAATTTTTTAACAGGATTGTCCCATCAATTCGTGGTTTCTCGTCGTTGGGTTGCTTTGTTGCATTCTGACCAGTGAGCCTCGCCACTTGGTTTTCCAAATCACGAATTTTGGATTGCAACGTTGGGACATCCAAATAGTATCTCTCTAACCAAATTCCACACTGATCACAAGGTGGTGTAACAGCCTGATTAGGAGGGAGTTCTGATGATTCCCCAAGGGTTTCATGCGGTGGTTCGATACCAGGGAATTCAGGGTCATCACACAGGTAAGGAGGTGAGTTCTTAACAAAATCATAAGACGTTTTGTCACACAAACCCTCGGAATAAGGGTATTCCTCGGTGAGGAATTGTTCCACTTTAGAATCCGAGTATTCGATGATTACGATGGGCTCTAACTTCACAGGGGGCTTGGGTTTGTTCCTCGCCATGCGAGAGATCAACCTAGCGTTCTTCTTACCTCTAGTATTAAAACCAGACTTTGCTCTAGTCTTACGGGTTGTAGCTTTAGCAACTTCGGTCTGCTCAGTCATAGCGAGAGGTGAATTAAAAGGTAAGTCGGGTTTAGGTTTGGGTAGGAGAACATCATAAGGCATAGGGGTAGGTTTGTTCTTGGAAATCATAGGCTTATCCACCTGTGGAGGATGCGGTCCTTCAAAACCGTTGCGGCTGAGAAAATCACGCCATGAATCTTGACGTAACCCCAATTCGTAAGAAAAATTCATCTTAATTAACCCAACATGAAAAATACTGGTGTCAGCATGGCTACGCTTATATCTCTTAGCCATTTTGAACAGACTTCGGTGCAGATAGTATGGCATACTAAGCCCAAAACCCATAAAAATCATTAACAAGGTTAGATGAAATAGGAACACGAACCCATACCTTCCTTCACATGTTACAAACTGTTTGATAATCATCAAAAGATCATACCAGTGAGGTTTCAACATCTTTGTTGGTAAGCCTCGGTCGCATGAATTCACTGTGCGAGATTGAAACAGTAGTGTCCACGGGACATCCTTAACCTTACAGCTTTTCGACCATTTTTGCCCCTCGACAGGCAGGCCAGTCGCAGAGCTGAGGGATTGTTCAGTGACTTCAAGTTGGACATCTCCAACTTTAGCTCTATAGCCATCGAACGATAAAGCAAACTGCCGAGACACAGTGATATCATAACCATCAAATTTCCTGATAAATAGAATCCATCCAAACTCTTTTAGGTCGTCATACGCACCATCAAAAGTTAACAGTGCTTGGGACCCGTTAGGCTCGGCTCTCACAACAGGAGCCATCGTTCCTGCACATGGTAGGGTTCCAAGTGAATGAAACAATACACAGAGCGAAAAAGAGAGGGTTTCACCGCTTGAATGTTCGATGATACCGGGAATAACTCCAGGCGTGCGAAGGTGGTGGGATTAACACCGCCACGCATTACATTAATTAGTTGAGTACAGCGTTATCAAAGTATGATCGTTTATACCATGCATCTCGGTCAGGAAATCAGCGTGTAATCATGTTAAAATGCTACTTACCCGAAACATACTTAACACCACGCGTTACATTGAAGTGCCAAGTGTATAGTTCAATCAACACAGTGCCTAGTACTAACCATCGATTAGTCGTGTCACTTCAATGCTTCATACCATTGTTAATACATTAAAACCCATACATAGTTCGAAACTATATGATCGTTCAAACATCAATTCGGAAAACCAATGTATTGAGTAAGGGCTTAAATCATAAAATCGAAATGTCAATAGGTTGATCAAAGCGCTTCAAACTATTAGCACTTTATGAAATCAAACTCGTGCTATTGCCAATGTGCTCATAGCATTATCGAAGTGTCAAAACATTGTGATCAATAAACATAAGAAATTGATAAGTTAAGAGTTCAAAAGACATGAGCCTCATACAAACCAAGATGAATTATGTCACCTATAACTCATAACTTAACATTCCCAAAAGAGAAATCAATTAAAGTGAATGGCTACAGTTTTGAAAGAACCTTCTGCAGTGAAGTAATAAACCAATGGTCAAGTGTATTTCAATAAATCAATAAAAGACGACAATAGTCCATACAACGAGAGAAGTGTTTTCACACTTTCAGTTGTGAAAAATCAAAACGAAATCAAATTGCACTTGTCGCGAAAATAAAACAAATGTCTTGAAGCTCAATGCGACGATGATTTGTCGTTGAGAAGACAAGAGGTGTAGGCAGCATTTTTCTAGTAATTAAAAAAAATGAGTTGGCTGCCAACACTAGTCCACTATGTTTATGAAATAAAAAGATTTTAAGGCTCCCTTAAATAATCCCTTGATTCAACACATGTGTTGATGATCAAAAGCGCAACATAGGGTACCTACTTGCAAATGGTTGAAAATGCCTTATGAATTATTATTTAATTATATCTAATAATATACTAATAGGTAAGACCCATAGTGAAACTTGTGTGACTATGACAAAAAAAAAAAAACAGTTATGCTTTACTTGCTTATGAGTTGGCTAAGATGAGCCCCACAATTTAATTGTGTTTGAAATATTTTGGAATGATTAATCAATTATGATGATAAGGTCGATATGATTTAAAAGGAAATGGTGTTGTTTTTTATAACACTTGCAAGTATTATTATGTTACATTTACTTTAAGACAGGACCTAAACTCCATGCTTAAGTTATATGTGTGATGTGGTGACTTCATGCCACAAGGGTACATGCATTTTTTGAATTGAAAGTCATGTTGGAATATGTTATCCCCAGCAAAATATTTGAGTTATGTCACCCTTAAGTTTTTAAACAATTGTTGTGTGCATTGGTTTAATTACAAGATTGGTTGTATCCCTAGCAAATTGTTATATGTGAAATGGGGATAGTGACAAAGGTTGGTGCATTGTTAAATTGGAACATGTGGAGACTTTGGTATAGTTGAGTGCATTAACTGAATTGAATGATAAAGGGTGATGAACTCTATAGTGGGCTTGGATCGTACTAGCCATGAATGAAAGTGTGAAGGAAGAAGTGGCGTGCATTAAATGCACGTCACTCAAACTCACCTCGATCCCACCACCCTAGTCATTCTTGCATTTTTCTTTGTTGGTTGTTGTTGCTCCACTTTGCTCGATCGTGGAGAAGGTATACAAGTTGGTATTTTCTCCTTAAGCAACATTTTACACAGGTATGGGGTTTTCTTGCTTTTCCATCCATGAACATTCGCTCTTCTCTTTAAGTCAATAGTTGGCTCTTGTTTGCTCACGGTCTGTGTATTTCCAAAGTTGTTATAATGTTTGGACTGTGTGTTGGTTGATTTTCAAGTTTTGGTTTCCTGTGGTGGTTTCTTTGAGATCATTGGCATTATAAGAGTCATGGGTGTCTTTTAATGTTGTAGTTGTTCACAATTTTGCTATAAAAGAATGTGGTTGAGGGATACTCACTAGTCTGCTTTGCCTCTGGTCCCTTGTTTTGGAATTTCTTCCCTGTTTGAAAATGGGTTCTCTTTGCCTCTTGCCTATGGGTTTTTGTGGACACTATGTGTGTATGTTAAGATTGTTGGTCTTTGTGGCTAACACGCCCATGCCATAATCCAAACTCTGTGAGTATTAATGTGGAATATTGTGTGATGAGTAGACTTTTTCATGCTCTTTTCTGGACAAACCCTAAGGGTTTCAGCCCACTTTCTTTTTCCACCTATTGTCCACTGTTGCATTTAACCCTATGAACTATTGTGAAGGCATTGCTTACTCAGAATTTGATGAAAGAATTGTTCGTGCTCTTTTGTTTGGGCGTGGGTTTTGATTGGTCACTTGCAATGCAAGTATGGAGGAAGTGTTGGAATCATTTATTCGCTTGAAGCCACAGTCTGTCCATATGAATTTTATGAGGTCAATAACAATGTGTGAATTATTGTTATAACATAAACTTTCCATGTTTTATTGTAATTACAAAAGGCACATGTTTATAAGTTATATGATGCTCGAATGAATTCTATGAACCATAATGAAATAGGAAGAGAAAGTTTGATAAGTTGTGGTTCGAATAAAATTATGGTTATATACAAGGATTGTTTTGGGGCACTTCGCGGGACCCTGTGGGATTTAAGGACTTTGTTGATTTTAAGATTATGGTAGTAACATGTCCACTTCAAGACTGTTGTTGTATTTCCTATGGTGATTACGATGTTGTTAATTTTTCAATTCCATTATGTATAGGCAGTATTTTTATTATAGTTATTTCTGGGCAATTGGTTAATGTGTAATACATTTCTAAGGCAAGTGAGCATTTTTTAGAAGCAAGCATCAGTTTTGGGTTTTTTTTTGGAAACAGAGTATTGTTTAAATTTAAAAATTTTGAACAGTAATAAAGTTTGATTGTGAATTGATATCAGAGATTGCATGGCTAATGTATCATTTGAAAAATATCCATTAGATACCCCCCCTCCCCATTCTACCATTTTTCGCTAAATACACCCCCTTCACGATCCCAATTTCACTTATTCATTCCATGTTCTGTGATGTTTGTTTTGAAGAGGAGTCTGTGTGGAAATGAAAGGAAGTTGATAGTGGCAAGGGTTGAGAACTGATGTTCTATATATTTTTAAATACAAAGTTGATTGTTTTATTAATTGTTTCTACAATATTTGTTTATTAAATCCCCTCCATGATATCATTTTTCGCTAAATACAAGCCCTCCATATTTCCCATGAACCTTATCAATTCCCTGTTCACATGGCAATTAATAAATGACATGTTATGGATGGATTGCATGTGTCTCGTAGTAAATTCTAGAGTCAATTGTTGATTTATGTAAGTAGAGTTTCATGTATGGTTTATTAATAACTTCATGACTGTCAAATTGTTGCTACAGGATGATTTTTTCTAGTAGAGGCAGCAATGGCTGCAATAAAAGAGGCAGGGGTAACTGGTAGTGAGGCCATAGAAGGCCTCAGTTTTCTATTCATTTTGATGTTGATCCACTAGAGTTGAACCAGTTGTTTCAAATTAGTTTTTTTAATTTGGTTGGCCATGGTATCTTGCACCCTCGACCTGGCAGACCCCCATTTCAGCCTTCTCATAATTTTCTTGGCATTCTCGTTCCTCCACATGTGTCATTGCATCCTAAAGTCCCCACTAATGACGGTTGGAAAGAAATTGTCCACCAGCCTGTCTCTCACCACCGTGGTTGTCCCACTGTGTCATTGCCTTTACCACCACCAATTAACCCCAATGTTCAAATTGCTCCTGTTGTTTTTCCAGTACAGTCCTCACACGCTAGCAAGAGATTAAAAGATGACATTCCACAATATGTGCTAGATAAAGGAAAAGAAACGACCTCCCTCTCTAGTCCATCCACTGAGTCCTCTAAATCTGTGTCTTCACAGCTCCACTTAAAAGACGATTTCTCTCATGTGATCAGCGAGATACATCCCGAGGGTCTAATCAACCATGGGCTACTTCAGAAAATTCTAAGGGAGACAACAATGAGAAAAGGAAATATGCCTCACAAAATAGCAAATATGGTTTTTAAATGCTTATTTTTATGATTTTCGGTGATGAGGACAGTGTTTAATGGTTTTCAACATATTTTGGACAGCAAGCCTTATTTTTGGATATTTTGTGGATAATGTGGATATATTTTGTTTTGGGATATGATATAAATTATTGTTGATATTCAATATTCAGTTTAAATGATATCCACGTGAGCTACAAGGGTGTTATATGGTCTAAATGGTTATTTTTGGTACTTTGTATTTGATGATTGACAAGAAGAATTGATGGGAGTCACAAGGGGTCCCACCTATTAAGTTATTATTAATTAAGACCCTTATTTTTATATTATTATTATTTATTTCTCCTAAATTAATTTGTTAAGTTGATTTAACTTAACTAAAGAAAGTAGTTGAACTACTTCAACTGATTGGAAAAGAATAAAATCTTAATTGGATGAAGAGACAAGGGGAGAATAGAAGGAGAAAGACAATACTAAGGTTTTCTCTCTATTTTAATGAGATAAGTTCAATTTTCATTCATTTTTAGTTTAGTTGAAATCCTAATCCTCTTGTTGACAACAGGGTCTTATTGTAGGCATTAAGGTTCAAGATTGAATCTTACTTTTTAGCCACTTGTTTTAGAGGTGTTGAGTCATCCTTGATAGTCGATGTATTCTCGTTTGTTTGTGAATTAATTTTCATGGCTGATAAGGAATATCTTGCAGAGTCAAAATGATAGTAGCTTGTGGAAAGATGATCTGGATCATTGATTTCAGTTTTATTTTACTGTTGGATTCTTTTTGTATGGTGCCCATCAGAGAAATCTTAATTTTCCTTTGGTCCATACCCTCGCAGGGGTTTGTAAAGAGTAATACATTTTTGGTATCTCATAATGAAATAAAATCAGATTGTTGTTCTATCTCATACATGTGTTTTCATGACTTGGTTCCTCTTTTCGCTTTTAGTCTCCATGTTTAATTTATTGTAAAATCTGTATACATTCGAGTAGCTTTGTATAAATTTTATTTTACATTGCAGCATATACAAATTATAAAGTAGGCCTTAATCCTTATAATTAATACTTGCAGATTGAGTGAATTTTTTTGAGTCTATAAATCCCAGGTGACATTTCCAACTATCTTGTCCTAGCCAGGCAAGATCTAAAAATGATTGAGTAAGGTGTCCCATACCTTTTCCTCAACATTTATTTGGCGACAATACTGGGGAGATATTCCATATATCTCTAGTTGATTGTATTCACGATTATCTTTGAATCTTTTTGCTTTTTCTTGAATATTCTTTGATTGATTTTCTCATGACGGTACCTTCCACAAGGCAGCCTAATATTGAAGACAGTCTTAAGGAACAAACTAGCATTGCCTTGAATTTATTCAATACCATTCTAGAAACTTCTAGTACCCGGGCTAAGCTTGAATGCTCTTGGGAAGTAGTTGAAAAAGATATAAGTATCCATGAACATTGGGAAGCCAAGTAAAGGAAACCTAGAAATCAACAATAACCTCCATTTTTCTAAGTCTTTGGTCTTTATTTCCATGTCCTCAAATTCTCGCATTTTTTAGGAGAAGAAGAGGATTGTCCCCTGAAGCTACCCCTATCATTGAAATATGGAGGAAAGCCATTTTTCTAACCCAAGAAATCACTCTAAGGAGGACTTTGTTTGACTCTGCCAGCTCACCCTTTTCTCCCTTACCCATCACTCCCAAATTGGCATCCACAGGTGGTGCTAGTGGTGTTGGAGGTGCTTCATCATCCCAACCTTCGGCCATATCGGTGATTAGTAGTCTATATAGTCATCAAGTTTTCATACAACCAACTACCAAACCTAGTAAAGTTATAAAGAAGTATGGGCTTTTCGAATTTGAGGAAGATGCTACTACCACCCCAAGGCATGTATCTTCTCCCTTGAGTCTAGCACCTACTACTCGTTTGTTACCCAAGTTTAAAGAACATCTTCCTAGGTTCTCAAGGAATAACACTATTTCTACAAATGAACACCTAGTGGCATTTTCTAATGCTTGTCATAATATCGGGGCTAATGATAATGATACATGCATGTGCTTATTTGTTAATTCCATTGAAGGGAAAGCAATAGATCATTTATTCAATCTCCCTCCAAAGATCCTCTCCGCTTGGGAAGAGTTGGTTTATTGTTTCAAGTCCACTTACGGACAATCAAAGAGGCCGACCGAACAGTTAAAGGAATATAACAATATTTCTTACAGAGATGATGAAACTATTAAGTCCTTTAACCTTCGTTTCACCAAGTTGTACAATCAAATCAATGAACTAATCCGTCCCTAAAACCAAGTTGTTTTCATGCATTACTATAATGTGATTCCCTCTCCTTATGGTCATAGGCTCGAAGAAAAGGCTATTGACAATCTCGTCTCCGCTCTCCACACTTTCCTGGAATACGAAGAACAACTTGAAAGAACAGGTCTCCCTAAAGGAGATTCTGTAAAAAAAAAAAGATATGTCTGCCCTCCTACAACTTGTGCAAGATGTGAACAATCGAGTGATAGCCTATGAACGAAAGGGATATGCTCCCTCACTTACTCCTGGGGAATATTCTTCATCCGCAACGCCTTTTAGGAATACAAGTGAAAATAATTTTCAACCCAAGGCCATTATGTATCGTAGTTGGTGTAACTTCTGCGAAGAAAATCATGAAGAAAGCACATGTGAAGTTAATAAGAGTGCTAGAGATAAAATCTTTGGCAAGAAGCCTGAAACCACTATCGTTGTTCTAGATTGGGAAGAACCGGAATATGTTATGATCATAAATACTAGGAACAAATCTTATGCTCCTAAAGGGAAATACAACCCTCCTCGTGATTATCCCACTCCAGCCTCATCTTCACAAGGTACTAATGTACAAACTATCAAGATTCATGAGAGTCAAGGAGTTCCTTTCCTTCTTCCCTCTTCCAAGTATAAAATTCTTAACCAATTGGCTAATATGAAGGCCGATGTTACTCTTTTAGACATGGCTATCGTCCTTGAACAACAAAAGCATCTCAAGAATTTTATGGAAAGAAAAGTTTCCACTATAGCCAATCTTTTTGAAGAGGCAAAAGAAGAGGATTCCACTGTAAATAAAATAGGTGTAAATAATTTTAGACACCCTGTAAAAAAACCCTCCATTTTTCATTTCTGTAAAAATTATGGATAAGATAGCCCATTGTTGTCTAATTGATGGTGGTTCGGGCTCAAGTGTAATGTCAAAAATCATTATGGAAGAGTTAGCCTTATCATGTACTAATGAAAATTCTAGAATCATGCTCTCCTATAACAGTCTACAACAGTCAACAATAGGTGAAATCAAAGACGTAAATTTAGTTCTATGTGCACATCCCGAAATAAGGACAACCCTTAGCATCCAAGCAATCGACATGCCAGTAAGCAACTATTCTATTAGCCTAGGAAGAGATTGGAAAGCCCTAACAGGTGGATATCTTTCGCTTGATGGGACACACTTATTTGTTCCCCAAAATGGAAAGAATATTATAGTCCTAAGAGAAGGAAGAATTTCACCATACATAGAGAGTGTTCCTCAACCGAATGCAAATTATCTTGAGGAAGAATTAGGGGTGTACTCTATCTTTGTTGATGAGGGTGACACAGCTTTAGAACAAATTGATTTAGAAGACGGTATGTGGCACATGCATTTTGATGGCTCATGCTCAAACGAAGTTAATGGAGATGGAATTATATTATACTCACCTATAGGTAAAATCCATAACTTTTCTTATAGATTAGAGTTTTCTTGCATGAACAATGTCACTGAGTTTGAAGCCTTACTTCTAGGCATCGAAAATGCTTATAACCTTGGTTACATTTTTTGGTGACTCCGAACTTGTTGTGAACCTTGTGCGTAAAATCTATTCTCTTAGCAATAATTTGATGAAACACTATACCCAAGTTGTTTGGGAGCTTATCTCGAATCTACTATCATTTAACATCACTCATGTTAAGAGGGAACTTAATTAAATGGTTGATAGGTTAGTTGTATTTGCGGCATCCCCTACTTGTCAACTTCTACCTCAAAGGTATGATTGTACCTTTCAATATTTATATTGTCCTCACATTCCATATAATGTAGAGTCATGGCAGGTTTTCCCTAATGATGAAGTCATATGTGCTTTCATACAAAATGAATCGTTTAAGCCTAAGGAAAACATATCTATGGAAGATGAAAAATTTCGAAAAGGCTTGACTCCTCTTGAGAGTTCATTTTCGTCGAGTGATGTGAGCAACAAAGAAACACGTTAGGAAGATGAGTCAAAAAGGAAAGTGGGTGATACCATTTCCTTGAACCTTGGGACCTCTGAATCTCCAAAGATGGCTAAACTAGGTGCCCAATGTTCCGAAAGAAAAGGAAAAATCCGCATAACTATTGCGTGAATTTCAAGATGTTTTTGCATGGTCATACGAGGATCTTCATGGTTTTGATCTTTCTCTCATACAACATGCCATTCCTATCAAGGAAGGGATAAAAACAGTTAGGAAAAAACAAAAACCCATTAACCCCACACTTGAAGCCACTATTAGAAAGGAGTTGGAAAAAATCTTGAAAGTTGGTATAATCTTCCCAGTTAAATATTCTGAGTGGGTTTCAAACTTGGTTCCTGTTAGGAAAACAACTGGTCAGATTTGATTATGCGTATATTTTTACGCATTGAATAGAGCAAGTGTTAAATATCATTTTCCTCTCCCTAATATGGAAATAAATTTTCAATAGGTTGGAGGGTCACAAATGATGTCCTTACTTGATGGTTTTTACGAATATAATCAAATCAAGGTAAAAAGGACTGATAAATACAAAACCACCTTTACTACATGATGGGGCACATTTTCTTACGAGCACGTGCCTTTTGGCTTGTCTAATGCAGGTGCCACTTTCCAAAGAGCTATGCAAATAGATTTTGACGATCTGATCGGTAAGATTATCCAATTTTATCTTGATGATTTGACCGTCTATTCAAAGAATCGATCGAATCACTTTGGTCATCTCAGAAAAGTTTGAATGCGATGTCAAAAATTCATCATTTCTTTAAATCCTTCTAAATCTATTTTCTGCGTCACCAAGGGAAAGCTCCTTGGACATGTCATTTTTTATTCAGGAATAAGCATAGATCTAAAAGGATTGTTGTTATTCTAAACCTTCCTACCCCCACTTCCAAAAAAGAGGTTCTAGCCTTTATGGGCATTGTCAACTTCATTCGTAGGTTTGTTCTTGATTTTGCATTAATGGTTAAACCAATTCATAATCTTCTAAAGCAAGATCGCTCTTTTTCTTGGACAAATGACATTAAAAACGCTTTCGTAAGAATTAAGAAGGCAATTAGTTCCGCACCGGTTCTGGGGAAACTGGACTTTGAGAAAGATTTTATCATATACATTAATGCCATTGAGGAAACAGTTTATGTTATTCTCTTACAATGTGATGACCAGAATAATGAAAAACATGTAGCTTACATGAGCCAAAGTTTAACGGATAATGAGTTCAAATACTCTTATATTGAGAAACATGCCTTTGCTCTTGTTAAAATTGTAGAGAAATTTTTCCACTTTATCATAGGCAATCCCACGCAGGTAAAAGTCCCTATGCCTGTTGTCAAAATTTTGCTTTCACAAACTTATCTTTCAGGGAAGTTTGCACATTGGCTTGCCAAAATCCAGGAGCATGATTTAACCATCATGACTTCAAAAACAATTAAGGGATGAGACTTATCACTTCACTGAACTCAACATGCTGAATCAAGTGAAGAAATTGACGATCAGGATAATCCTCTTTCAGCATTTTTTTATATTGAGAGTCAAACCCTTCCTATAGCTAAACATTCCTGGTATAAAAATCTGGTGTATTACTTGCAATATCATAAATGTTGAGATGACTTAGATACTCATCAAAGGAGAAGGCTTTGTCTTGAATCTTCCAGATATATTATTTTAGGAGGATTTTTGTTTAGGAGATATGTTGATGGTATATTACTTCAATGTGTGAATAATGAGGAAACACATAAATTATTACAGGAAATTCATGGATCTTCAGATTCTGTTATTCACGTTGGTGGCCACTTTTTTGTTAAATCTATTGCTTTTAAAATCATCAGAAATGGTTATTATTGGCCTTCAATTTTTCAAGATTCTTATAAGTTCACAAGACCTTGTGACAAGTGCCAAAAATTCGCTAGGAAAGAGCGTCTTTTTGTTATGCCTTTGCAGCCTATTCCCCCGGATTTTCCATTTTCTAAATGGGGCCTTGACTTTATTGGTCCTATTAATTCTCTGTCTTCCACAGGGAAGATTTGTATTTTGACAACCACTGATTATTTCACTAAGTGGACTGAAGTTGTCCCTCTTAGACACTCACAGGACAAATAGGTAATTTCTTTCTTGGAAACTAATATCTTCTCCAGATTTTGCAATCCTTTAGAGATTATTACAGACAATGGTCCCGCTTTCATTTCCGCTAAATTGACTCAATTTTTAGTTAAATTGGGGATCAAACATTTCACCTCATCAGCTTATTACCCTCAAGGAAATGGGCAAGCCAAGTCTACTAACAAAAAATTGGTTAGGATCATTGAAGATAAGCCTCGTCAATGGCACACCCTCCTCACTTACGCCATTTGGGTGGATCGCACTACCACCAAGGTAAGCACAGGTTGCACTCTCTTTCAGCTTGTTTATGGTCGAGAAGTCATTATTCCTACTGATCTGGAACTTTCTTCTCTTCTCTATGGTTGATGCTACAGATTAAAGAATTAAGTTCTTCTGATATCCATCAAAGGATAAATGCATTATTAGCCTTAGAAGAACAAAGAATGTTTGCCTTGGAAAACATAAAGAGAAGACAACAAACTGTGAAGAAATATTTTAACAAATGCACAAAAGCTGTCAAATTTAAAGTAAATGAGAAAGTCTTTCTTTGGGACTCAACCCATGTTGACATAGGAAGCCATTCGAAGTTTCAGAAACTATGGCTAGGTCCTTTCAAAATAGTTTTTTTCCTAGGCGCAAACTCTTATCTTTTAGAAGACTTGGAAGAGCAATTGCTTTCCTATAGTACCAGCAGTTCCCACCTGAAAGATTATGTGGAACCAACTTGATTGATAAACACCATGTAGAAATCATTGATGTGTATAACTTTATGTTTCGTTGTTTTATTGTTCTTTGTTTAATTGTTGTTTCGAATTTTGTTGTTTCAATTTATGTTGTTTCCTTTATGTTTATCAAAAATAAGTTTCATATCAGTTTCACCATAACAATACCATTTTGTAAGTATTGTTGATCAATTACAATAAAGTTTACACAGCTGTCATGATGTCTTCCTTGTAGACATTGTTGAAATTGCTTTATGCTTCTAGTATTGTTGTTAGATAGATGATTTGATTTTCTTCCCTACTTTTTGTTAACCCTTTCTCCCCTCCATATTGAGATTCAAAAGAGCATACCAGAAAATTTCTCCTTAAAACAAGAAACATTTTTATAGTATCGATCGAATGTTATGCATACATGACCAAACCCCCTCATACGTAACAATTTTCATGAGTTATTCCCAAAGTCTCGAATCATTTTTCTCCTTAATCCATCTTTTTCCCCGTATTGAATAATGATTCTGGTCAATAATTCTTTGATCTATGTTCACTAGTCTGGGAAATTGAATATGCTAAGTTCTTAATCTGTCGAAAACCAATTTCCCTCTGGAGTCGCCAATTTGTTGATGCTCAAAAGCGCAACATAGGGTACCTTCTTGCAAATGGTTGCAAATGCCTTATGACTTATTATTTAACTATGTCTAATAATATACTAATGGGTGGGACCCATGGTGAAACTTGTGTGACTATGACGAAAAAAAAACAACAATTATGCTTTACATGCTTATGAGTTGGCTGAGATGAGCCCTACAGTTTATTTGCATTTGAAATATTTTGGAATGATTAATCAAACATGATGATAAGGGTGATATGATTTAAAAGGAAATTGTGTTGTTTTTTATAACACTCGCAAGTATTATTATGTTACATTTACTTTGAAACGGGACCTAAACTCCATGCTTAAATTATATGCCTGATGTGGTGACTTCATACCACAAGGGTACATGCATTGTTTGAATTGAAAGTCACGTTGGAATATGTTATTCCCAACAAAATATTTGAGTTATGTCACCTTGGAATTTTTAAACAATTCTTGTGAACATTGGTTTAATTGCAAGATTGGTTCTATCCCTTACAAATTGTTATATGTAAAATGGGGATAGTGACAAAGGTTGGCGCATTGTTAAATTGGAACATATGGAGACTTTGATATAGTTGAATGCATTAATCGAATTGAATGCTAAAGGGTGATGAATTCTATAGTGGGCTTGGCTCATACTAGCCATGAATGAAAGTGTGAAGGGAGAAACGACGTGCAGTAAATGCACGTCACTCAAACTCACCTCGAGCCTGCCACCCTAGTCATTCTTGCATTTTTCTCTGTTGGTTGTTGTTGCTTTGCTTTGCTCGGTCTTGGAAAAGGTATACAAGCTATTCTTTTCTCCTTAAGAAATCTTTTACACAGGTATGGGGTTTTCTTTCTTTTCCATCTATAAACATTTTCTCTTCTCTTTAAGTCAATAGTTGGCTCTTGTTTTCTCACGGTCTGTGTATTTCCAAAGCTGTTATAATGTTCGGACTGTGTGTTGGTTGATTTTCAAGTTTTAGTTTCCTGTGGTACTTGTTTTGAGATCATTGGCATTATAAGAGTCGTGGGTCTTTTATTGGTGTAGATGTTTGCATTTTTTCTATAAAAGAACGTGGTTGAGGGATACTCCCAGGCCTTCTTTGCCTCTGGTCCCTTGTTTTGGGTTTCCTTCCCTGTTTGAAAATGGGTTCTCTTTGCCTATTGAATGTGGGTTTTTGTGGACACTATGCGTGTATGTTAAGATTGTTGGTCTTCGTGGCTAACATGTCCGCGCCATAATCCCGACTCTGTGAATATTAATGTGGAATATTGTGTGGTGAGTAGAATTTTTCGTGCTCTTTTATGGCCAAACCCTCAGGTCGTCAACCCACTTTCTTCTGCCACGTATTGTCCACTGTTGCGTTGAACCCTGTGGACTATTGTGAAGGTGTTGCTTACTCAGAGTTTGATGAAAACACTATTTGTGCTCTTTTGTTTGGGCGTGGGTTTTCATTGGTCACTTGCTATGCAAGTATGGAGGAAGTGGTGGACTCATTTATTCACTTGAAGCCACAGTCTGTCCATATGAAGTTTAGGAGGTCGATAGCAATGTGAGAATTATTGTTATAATATAAACTTGCCATATTTTATTCTAATTACAAAAAGCACATGTTTATAAGTTATATGATGCTCGAATGAAGTCTACGAACCAGAATGAAATAGGAAGAGGAAGTTCGATAAGTTTTGGTTCGATTAAAATTATGGTTATTTACAAGGATTGTTTTGGGGCACTTCACGGGACCCTCTGGGCTTTAAGGACTTTGTTGATTTTGATATTATGGTTGTACCCTTCCACTTCAAGATTGTTGTTGTTTTTCCTGTGGTGATTACGATATTGTTCATTTTTCAATTATGTTATGTACAGGAAATATTGTTATTATGGTTATTTATGGGCAATTGATTACTGTGTAATATAGTTCTAAGGCAAGGGAGCATTTTTTAGAAGCAAACATCAGTTTTGGGTTGTTTTTTTTGGAAACAAAGTATTGTTTAAATTTTAAAATTTTGAACAGTAAGAAATTTTTATTGTGAATTGATATCAGAGATGGCATGGTTGATGTATCATTTGAACAGTATCCATGAGAT
>JZKD02S1677031.1:165213-177117 GCA_000966675.3 Picea glauca | reverse complement strand
TACCATTTTTCATTAAATACACCCCCTTCGCGATCCCCATTTCACTTATTCATTCCATGTTCTGTGATGTTTTTTCTGAAGAGGAGTTTGTGTGGAAATGAAAGGAAGTTGATAGTGGGAAGGGTTGAGGACTGATGTTCTGGATATTTTTAAATACGCAATCGATTGTTTTATTAATTGTTTAAACAATATTCGTATATTAATTCCCCTCCATGATATCATGTTTCGCTAAATACAAGCCCTCCATATTTCCCATGAACCTTATAAATTCCATGTTCACATGGCAATTAATAAATGACATGTTATGGATGGATTGCATGTGTCTCGTAGTAAATTCTAGAGCCAACTCTTGATTTATGTGAATAGAGTTTCATGTATGGTTTATTAAGAACTTCATGACTATCAAATTGTTGCTACATGATGAGTTTTTTCAGTAAAGGCGGGGGTAACTGGCAGCGAGGCCATAGAAGGCCTAGGTTTTCTATTCATTTCGATGTTAATCCACAAGAGTTGAACCAGTGGTTTCAAGATGGGTTTTTTAATTTGGTTGGCCATGGTATCTTGCACGGTCAACCTGACTAGCCCCCATTTCAATGTTCTCGGAATTTTTCTGCCATTCTCATTCCTCCACATGTGTCATTGCATCCCAAAGTCCCTTTTCATGTTGTCAATTTTTTTCTTTCACAAACTTATCTTTCAGGGAAGCTTGCACATTGGCTTGCCAAAATCCAGGAGCATGATTTAACCATCATGATTTCGAAAAAAATTAAGGGACAATACTTAGCCCTTCACTTAGCTCAACATGCTGAAGCAAGTGAAGAAAATGACGATCAGGATAATCCTCTTTCAACATTTTTTTATATTGAGAGTAAAACCCTTCCTATAGCTAAACATCTATGGTATAAAAATCTGGTGTATTACTTGCAATATCATAAATGTCGAGATGACTTAGATACTCATGAAAGGAGAAGGCTTTGTCTTGAATCTTTCAGATATATTATTTTAGGAGAATTTTTGTTAAGGAGGTCTATTGATGGTATATTACTTCGATGTGTGAATAATGAGGAAGCACATAAATTATTACAGGAAATGCATGGATCTTCAGATTCTGTTATTCACGTTGGTGGCCACTTTTCTGTTAAATCTATTTCTTTTAAAATCATCAGAAATGGTTATTATTTGCCTTCAATTTTTCAAGATTCTTATAAGTTCGCAAGACCTTGTGACAAGTGCCAAAAATTTGCTAGGAAAGAGCGTCTTTTTGCTATGCCTTTGCAATCTATTCTCCCGGATTTTCCATTTTCTAAATGGGGCCTAGACTTTATTGTTCCTATTAATCCTTCGTCTTCCGCAGGGAAGATTTTTGTTTTGACAGCCACTGATTATTTCACTAAGTGGGTTGAAGTTGTCCCTCTTAGACACTCACAGGACGAACATGTAATTTCTTTCTTGGAAACTAATATCTTCTCCAGATTTGGCATTCCTTTAGAGATAATTACAGACAATGGTCCCACTTTCATTTCCGCTAAATTGACTCAATTTTTAGTTAAATTGGGGATCAAAAATTTCACCTCATCAACTTATTACCCTCAAGTAAATGGGCAAGCCAAGTCTACTAACAAAAATTTGGTTAGGATCATAAACATGATCATTGAAGATGAGCCTCGTCAATGGCACACCCTCCTCATTTATGCCATTTAGGCAAATCACACTATCACCAAGGTAAGCACAGGTTGCACTCTCTTTCATCTTGTTTATGGTTAAGAAGTCATTATTCCTACTGATCTGGAACTGTCTTCTCTATGGATGATGCTACAGATTGAAGAATTAAGTTCTTCCAATATCCCTCAAAGGATAAATGCACTATTAGCCTTAGAAGAACAAAGAATGTTTGCCTTGGAAAACATAAAGAGAAGACAGCAAATCGTGAAAAAATATTTTAACAAATGCACAAAAGCTGTCAAATTTAAAGTAAATGAAAAATTCTTTCTTTGGGACTCATCCCATGCTGACAAAGGAAGGCATTTGAAGTTTCAAAAGTCCTTTCAAAATAGTTTTTTTCCTAGGCACAAACTCTTATCTTTTAAAAGACTTGGAAGAGCGATTGTTTTCCTATAGTACCAACGGTTCCCACCTGAAACATTATGTGGAACCAACTTGATTGATAAACACCATGTAGAAATCAATGATGTATATAACTTTATGTTTCGTTGTTTTATTTTTCTTTGTTTAATTTTTGTTTCAATTATGTTGTTTCCTTTTTTTTTATCAGAAATAAGTTTCAGATCAGTTTCGCCACAACAATGCCATTTTGTAAGTATCGTTGATCAATAACAATAAAGTTTACACAATTGTCACGATGTCCTCCTTGTAGACGTCGCTGAAATTGATTTATGCTTCCAATACTGTTGTTAGATAGATGGTTTGATTGTCTTCTCTACTTTTTTCTATCCCTTTCTCCCATCCATCCTAAGATTCAAAAGAGAATACCAGAAAATTTCTCCTTAAAACAAGAAACATTTTTACAGTATCGATCGAATGTTATGCAGACCAAACCCCCTCATACGTAACACTTTTCAAGAGTTATTCCCAAAGTCTCAGATCATTTTTCCCCTTAATCCATCTTTTCCCCCCTATTGCATAATGATTATGGTCAATAATTCTTTGATCTATGTTCATTGGCATGTGAAACCGAATATTCTAAGTTCTTAATCTGTCGGAAACCGATTTCCCTATGGAGTCGCTAATTTGTTGACGCTCAAAAGCGCAACATAGGGTACCTGCTTGCAAATGGTTGCAAACGCCTATTATTTAACTATATCTAATAATATATTAATAGGTGGGACCCATGGTGAAACTTGTGTGACTATGACGAAAAAAACAACAGTTATGCTTTACATGCTTATGAGTTAGTTGAGATGAGCCCTACAGTTTATTTGCATTTGAAATATTTTGGAATGATTAATCAAACATGATGATAAGGGTGATATGATTTAAAAGGAAATGGTGTTGTTTTTTATAACACTCGCAAGTATTATTATGTTACATTTACTTTGAAATGGGACCTAAACTCCATGCTTAAGTTATATGTGTGATGCAGTGACTTCATACCACAAGGGTACATGCATTGTTTGAATTGAAAGTCCCGTTGGAATATGTTATCCCCAGCAAAATATTTGATTTATGTCACCTTGGAATTTTTAAACAATTCTTGTGTGCATTGGTTTAATTGCAAGATTGGTTGTATCCCTTGCAAATTGTTATATGTGAAATGGGGATAGTGGCAAAGGTTGGCGCATTGTTAAATTGGAACATATGGAGACTTTGGTATAGTTGAATGTATTAATCGAATTGAATGCTAAAGGGTGATGAATTATATAGTGGGCTTGGCGCATACTAGCCATGAATGAAAGTGTGAAGGGAGAAGCGACGTGCAGTAAATGCACGTCACTCAAACTCACCTCGAGCCCGCCACCCTAGTCATTCTTGCATTTTTCTCTATTGGTTGTTGTTGCTCCACTTTGCTCGGTCGTGGAGAAGGTATACAAGCTAGTCTTTTCTCCTTAAGCAATCTTTTACACAGGTATGGGGTTTTCTTGCTTTTCCATCTATGAACATTTTATATTCTCTTTAAGTCAATAGTTGGCTCTTGTTTTCTCACAGCCTATGTATTTCCAAAGCTGTTATAATGTTCAGACTGTGTGTTGATTGATTTTCAAGTTTTGGTTTCTTGTGGTGGTTGTTTTGAGATCATTGGGATTATAAGAGTCGTGGGTGTCTTTTATTGGTGTAGATGTTTGCAATTTTGCTATAAAAGAATGTGGTTGAGGGATACTCTTGTTAGAATATAGAAGATTGTGTGCTCGTTTTACCATTGACAATACCCTTGTCACCCAACCATAGGTTGAAGCCACCCTCCGAGCACCTTAACCTTGACAGAGAATTACTCTGAAAGCAAACCCTAGGCTAGATAGTCAAACAAGGTGTAGCGCATCTTCCTCCAAGGATAGCGCACCAACAATAGCTTATCAGATAGTCCAAACCCTAGCCAAGAGATAGTCCAAGTTAATACTGAAAACTGGTTGCTACAGCAACTGCACCTGCAGCTCTCCTCCACACATGCGCACCAAACTGGGAACTGCAGTGCGCACCAGTTGTTGCTCTGCAATTTTGAGATGTGTCAAATGAGAACTGGTGCCCTATATTTATAGTGGTTCTGCCAGATTTGTTGGGGTTGACTTCTCCTTCTGGGTACATGTTTGTTCAGTATATTATTATTATTTCTGGCCGACTTCTTCTCTTGGAGGCTAATAAACTAATATAAATTATCTCCTTGAGCCGACAAGACTTCTAGGGTTATTAGCCAACTCATTAGGGTTTTCTCTTGCTTTCCGGAGTCATCTATTCTCGTCAGGTTTACACGTGGAGGTAAATACCTCTCGCAGCTACCATAATATTAACACTCCCTCTTAGCTAGGGAGGTATTATAGGTAATGGTCTTGAGCACAAAACATAACATTTACGCGGTAGCATCAACATAGTCGTCTAGACTATCTCATGACTAGATCATGAGCATCACCATCACCATCAACTACATCATCTCTCGAAACCATACTTCATCTGAGTAATTAGACATGATGTTGGATAATTCATTCATACCATAGAGTGACACAAGAGTCATTCTTATAATCTAGAGGAGTAAATGCTCTGAACCATTTTCCACCTGGAAAATCTATGTTTATCATTTGTCTGGATGATGATTATCTCCAATAAACTGTTGATAGTCTTCAAGGCAATTAGAACAAAAATAGAACACAACTGTGTCTATCCATAGTAGTACATAACTACAATCTAGTGGTGCACTACCACACCAAGTAACACACAAGTACTTGATCAGCAACGTATAGTCACGAACAGTGGAAAATATCCACCACAGTAGTCTTCATCTACTGTCATATAATCTTCATAACAAACATCTGATGGAAACCTACACAGAAACAATGTTATGATATAAACTGAATCATATGGGCCAATCTTTCACTCACATATGTGAGCTCTGAAAGAATATCTGTCTCACGAACAGTGGAACATATCTACCACAGTAGTCTACATCTACTGTCATACAGTCTTCATAACAAACATCTGATAGCAACCTGCACAAAAATAATGTTATGATATAAACTGAATCATCTGGGCCAATCTTTCACTCACGTCTGTGAGATATGAAAGAATATATGCCCTCAGAGTAGAATAATGAGATATCCGGACTATTCTTCTCAAACAAGGAAGAATAATTGTCCTGTCTTATGAACCTGGACCATTCCCCACCCTGGGCCATTCTTCCTACACTAATCAAAGTGCACCCTGGAGAGAATGTATAACCCTAAGGACTGTTGAGCCTGGACCATTCCCCACCCTGGGCCATTCCTCCTACACTAATTAAAGTGCACCCTAGAGAGAATGTATAAACCCTAAGGAATGTTTGTCCCTGATCGTTGAGCCTGGACCATTCCCCACCTTGGGCCATTCCTCCTACACTAATCAAAGTGCACCCTGGAGAGAATGTATAAACCCTAAGGAATGATTGTCTTGACCATTTCCTCTGTTAACCACAAGAAGAAAAGATTGTCCTGCATCAACCTCCAAAACGGACCATTCCTCATGTTAACCACAATGAGAAATTGTTGTCCGACGAAGCGGGCCAGTCTTCTCGAGTAACCCTCAAGAAGAAAGACGGCCCTAGACCACTCCCCATGTTAACCACAATGGAAAGTCGTTGCCTATGATACATCAGCAATCAGATTACTTCCCATGTTAACCACAATAGGAAGTGACTGTCCGTCAGAGATCTCAATCCACTTTCTGAACAGGAAAGCATCTGTCCAAGATGGACTATTCTTCAATCTTGAAAATAATTGTCTTCAATAATGTTTTCAGTGCTCCCTCCTAACCTGGAGAGTCATTTCTTCCTTTTTCAATAAGAAGGAAGTTGTTTCCACGAGCTCCAGCTTGAGTACGCAAACTCTTTCATCTTGGATAGAAGCTTTACCAAAATGTTTGTTTATCTGTTCATCTGTGGAGATATGTATTGGAGAAATCATTTTCTCCTTTTTGGACTTCATAATGTAATGCTTGATTTCAAATGTACTTTAGTCTGGAACACTATGAAGGCTTCATGTAGATCTGAACAATAGAGTATATCATAGTTGGAAAACTGGAACATATCCATGTGGCACTTCTTCTGTCATCATGAGATCTGATCTACTGAGTAGTCATCTTTATAGAAAATCTTCACCACACTTTTGTTGTGCACTGGAGGTTCTCCACCAAGTTATCTTCTTTTATCTGCATATAAGAGTCTCTTTCTGGTATGCCTCAGAGTTCTTGAGATTGCTCTTCATACACTCTTTATTCAATTTCTTTGGAAAACATTCTTTGCATTCATCTGATGTAGAACTCCAACTCATGGATGTTGTGGATGATATAATGACTCATGTAGAGATAAGTATGGTTTACTGGAACAAGTAATCATCATAGTCTTCTCCCTCCATCTGGGAGAACCTCTAGTTCTGGGTCTTGCAATGCTTTCATTCATAAGTCTTCCATACACTGTTCTTTATCACAACTTGGTCATATTAGCCTGAAGCACTTATTGACATAGGATGCTTTAATAGAATAACAACAAAAGTGGATTACCCAACTCCAAGCCTATCACTTTGAGGTTGTCTATAAGGAGGGTAAGGAAAAGATAAGGAGAAGATTGTTGATGACATTCCTTATATTGGTGTGCTTAACCACCCACATTGAACTACATATCATTTAGCTAGTTTTCTTGAGTGCAAGCTCCTCACAAGATACATACTAAATCCTCTTAGAATTCAACTTCAATATGACATTTTTTATGGAAAAAAGGGCAAACCTTAGGAATGGTGTTATCCTCTTTATAAATCACATCAATTTTTGGTATGGATCTCTAGTTATTACACAACCTATTCAACATTGTGTGCATCTCCCTCGATTGGTCACATGGGTTTCCACAAAATGTATAGGATCATCTCCTCCAACTTTTATTGACAAAAAATGAAGTCTGATGTTGAGAGATTTGCAATAAAGTGCAAAGTATTCATTATCTAGGTCTTCTCTAGCCTAATTCCATCCGCAGCCAAAAGTGGAAAGATGTATACATGGGCTTCATTGTCAAAATACAACTCTTTGAAGGTAAGGATGTTATCTTTGTGGTGGTTGGTAATTTAACTAGTGTGCTCATTTCATTCCCTTGAATACCAAGTTTATAGTTTATGGGATAGCTAATGTATTATTTTTATGCATCTATAAGCTCCATGGACTCCCCCATCATATCATTATGATAGAGATACCAAATTTTCTAGACACTTATGGCAAGAACTTTTCAAATAAGCATGGCTCACCTTTTATATGAGTAATGCATAACAACCTCAAATTGATGGGTAAATTGAGGTGGTTTACAAGTCTCTAACGAGATACATTTAAATGTATACAAAGGATAAACATGGGAAATAGGTAAGGTGGTTACATAAGGCATAATACTTGTATAATATGTCTACCTACCTCTCTTTTCCCAAAATGACCCCCTTGAAGGCATAATATGGCTATGAGTCCCCACCACCCAAGCACTAGGTCATTCAAACTACTAGGGTCCCTCTAGTTGTCAATACTCTAGATGACATGCAACACATATTTAGTATATTCAAGGACAACTTGGCCATGGCAGCAAACCACATGAAGTGACAAGTTGATCAACAATGCTCAAAATGGAGATTTGTAGTTGGAGATATGGATGTTGTTCAACAATGACCTTACAGAGAAACTAATTTATGACAACAAGATAGGAACAAGCTCCAACCTAGGTTATGTGGGAAATATAGAATGAGAGCAAAGGCTAGAAAGATTGCATATGCTCTAGAAATTCCCAACATGGAGAAACTCCATGAAGTGTTCCACGTCTCTTATTTAAAAAAGGTGGTCCACAATGAAGTGGCCACTCAAACATAAATTCCCCTTATAGATGAGGAAGTTAAACTTAATTTGGAACCTAAGGGAATTTTGGAGGCAATTTTTATAGTATAAGATCGAGTGGAAGGGCCTCCTAAAAGCAGAGACACATGGGATTTTAAAGGTTTTTTGGTAGAGCACCCAAGTTTGTAGATGTTCTAATGCACTAACATCCTAGATATCCATCAACTTAAAGACAAGGCCCCTTTATCCTTTCATGTTTTAGATATAATCATGTTTTAGTTGAAATAAGTGGTTTAGGGGTCAATTGTTTCGTTTTGTTCTTAAAGTCACTTAAGTTATAAAGTGCACCCTATTTTCGTTATATGCCACCATAGTGAGGCAATTTGATGTTGCACACAAATATGGAAACATGTTTTTTTTTTTTTTTCATTTATGAGATATATACCACACACTTCGGATTTTTCTTGGGATGACAATGCAACCTTTTCAATGTTTCTAGCATTGTTTTCAACATTAACCTCATTGTTTGAATTGTCACTACCTTTGAGGGCAATTTTTAAGTAAAGAGTGTGAATGATAGACATGGGTTATTTTGTTTCTATACTCTTGATTTTTTTTCATAATGTTATATTTGTAAAAATGTCACTTTGTGTAATAAATGGCTAATTACTTTTATTGTATCTCATATAGTCTAGTATTTTTAAATTTGCATGTGTATTCCACCACTAAAGTGTGCAAGTGCCCCTATTATTTCTTGCTTATTTTTGGTTATCATTGTTTTGGTTCTATTTTTGTCTCAGTAGCAATCCCGTTTGGTTACATCTCTGATACTAAACTCTTCTACTCTTTTCAACATTTTTGGCTCATTTAGCCCTTGCTCTATATTAGGTTATTAAGTTTCCATCCCGCTTTTTGTTTTTATTCCTTCACCCCTTACTCTAACAATAAAAAGTTTAATTACAAACTTATGTACAAGTTGTTCTCACCCTTGGCTTCTCATGAAACATACAAACAATTCCATGGTATTATAGAACATATTTTCTGCACGTTAGAAATATATCAAAGCTAAATCTTACACATTTTCTACAAAGAATATTTCATTAAAATTGACAATGAAAATTATTATGTTGAAGTCTTAAATCTTGAACAAATTCTATTAATAGTACTATTATAGTGATGTTAAGTTTAGAACAAATTACAAAAATGAAATTGATCCATTGGTTCCATATTTTAAATAGTTAGGAATTTGTTCATCTTGTGAAATAAGCAAAGATACATGGACCATCAAACTAATCCATGCAACTCTAGAAATAAACCAATTACAAAACAACTCAAGGATCACATAATATCTTTTATTATATAAGTCATAAGCAACTAACCACCTTAAAAATTTCCACAGATCATACTCTAGAAAATTATTGTGGACACAATGTCACTACACATATCAAACACTAAGAGACAAAATCAAATTAGTTTAGGCTTAAGGAGCAATAACAATGCACTTTTCTTTAAATATTGGATGTACAAATAAACAAAGCTAGAAAGTAATTGTTAAATTAAATATTAGTTTATAATGGTCAATTAGAAATTAGACTTAGGCATTAATAAAGTCAAAGTGACTTTAGGTTAATTTATTTGCTTTTAGGTCATATATTTGCTTTTAGGTTATATTTTCACTTTATCCCACATTCATAAAGTGGTTTGACTCTACTTGATTGTAACCTATATAAGAAAGCTATTTACTCCCTTATTTCATTGATTGAATAAAGACATATAACCTTATTCAAGTTATCTTGGTTTCTCTGTGTGCTCAATTTTCGTTACATGGTATCAGAGCGAGGTTAGGGCCACGAAGTCTGGGAGCGCGTGAAGACCTAGGGATTGTTGCCTGCAGTTACAGATCGAGGGAATGACAGCATAGCACACTCAAGGAGCCAAAAGGGTTTCAAATCAGTCGGAGCCGGGTTCATTTGATTTTTCGGTTTTAAAAGCCAGATTGCAGGTATTTTGCCATTATTTATCTACTAAGTTCAGTGTTTTACGATCATCTATGGCTACATTGACCAACATCACGTTGGAAGGCAACCAAAAGTTCTCTGGGAAGAACTACAATACCTGGAAGCAACGCATGTTGGCCATTTTTGCGTACCGGTGCCTGTCAGATGTTGTTCTAGGCACAAGTCCTCGTCCCACGATTGCAGGTAAAGACCAGGACAAGTTTGATGGCCAAGACAGAGAGGCTGTGATGCTGATCAAATTGTCCATGACAGATGAGATGCTACCTGAGGTTCAGAATGAGAAGATTGTTGCAGCGATCTGGAAACAGTTGAAAGAGACCCATGAGATTTCAGATAAGGGTCGAGCATTCTTTTTAAATAATATGTTGTTCTCGATCAAGATGAGTGAGAGTGCCTCTCTCCAAGAGCACTTGCTCAAGATCAAGGACATCCAGGAGCAGTTGGAGGCCATTGGTCGGAAGATGGCAGAAGAGGACATGGTGGTGATCACGCTAAATAGCTTGTCAGCGTCCTACGAGCACTTCATTGAGACCCTGAACATCACAGCTACAAACATTGACCTGAAGTTTGGAGAGCTATCCAATAAGCTCTTACAGCAGGACTGGTGGAAGAAGCAGTTTGGGAGCAGCAGTGAGATAGAGGGTTCAGAGCAGGCCTTTGCAGCGAAAGCTAAAGGCAAAGGCAAATGGACAAGGAAACCTGGTCCAGGCAATGATGAAGATGCCACCAAAAGCCTGAAGACCATCACTTGTCATTACTTTGGCAAGACTGGCCATATGAAGAAGCACTGCAGAAAGCGGTTACAGATCAGAAGCACAACCATGGAGGGTCTCAGCAGAAGGCCCATGTCGCAGAGCAGACGAAGGAGAAGGAAGCAGCCTTCTATGCCTTTATGGTCTGTACACAAGCAGATCAGTCCAAGTCATCTGCTTGGTTTGTTGATTCAAGCGCATCTAGGCATTTCACCAATCGGAAAGATTGGTTCACAAAGTTTACACCTAGTCCATCCAAAGACTAGGTGATCTTCGGTGGAGGTGAGGAGTATAATATAGTCGGCAAGGGGAATGTTCAGATTTCCTTCGGAGGATAGATGCTTATGTTTCTCAACGTCCACTATGTGCCAGGTATGGAGCTTAATCTGCTCTCAGTTAATCAGATTATGAGGCACTCTCCTCACTTGGATGTCAACTTTAGCAATCACAAGTGTTATATCGTTGACAAGAATACCAAGAAGATCATTGCGCTTGGTGTGGAGGACCATGGTCTATTCAGATTGGTGGATATTGGGCAGGGCGGAGAGCATGCACTGGCAGCGAAGAGTGCATCAAACATCTACACACTATGGCATCAGAGGTATGGGCACCTCCATTTTAACTACCTCTCTCAGTTGGCACGAGAGAAACTGGTAGATGGACTTCTAGACATTCAGCAGAAGATTCAGGGAGTTTGTGGAGCTTGCCAGGCAAGGAAGCAACATCGAGCGCCATTTGATGAAGGACAAGCTTGGAGAGTGCAGAGGGTCCTTCAGCTGGTTCATGCAAATGTATGTGGACCAATGAACACGGCATCAATCATCGGTGCCAGGTATTTCCTTTTGTTTTTTGATGATTTCAGTAGGAAAATGTGGGTGTATTTTTTGAAGTTGAAGTCTGACGTGTTTAAAGAATTTCAAAACTTTAAAGCATTAGTCGAGAATGAGTCAGGTTGTCATATTACCTCTCTTAGATCTGATAATGGTGGAGAATTCTGCTCCAAAGAATTCAATAATTTTCGTGGTAAACATGGGATCAAGAGACAATACACCACACCCTATACTCCACAACAGAATGGGGTGGTTGAAAGGCGAAACTGCACTATCACAGAGATGTCCAGATGTATGTTGCAGAACAGG
>JZKD02S1677031.1:144768-161596 GCA_000966675.3 Picea glauca | reverse complement strand
TCAAAATGGCCCCGGAAGTGAAAACCTGCTAAAAATAGTAAATTGCCAAAATGGCCAGAAAACTATTTTGAGCCATTTGGAAAAGGTGGGTGGCCCCCGATATCCACCTGAATCACTATATGGTCTGAAACAGGCACCAAGGGCGTGGTACATCAAGATTGACAGGTATTTTGGTTCAACAAGAGTTCCAGCGGAGTCCTTTAGATTCCAACTTATATGTCAAAAGAGTTGGTAATGAGATCATTCTTCTGGTTGTATATGTGGATGATATCATTATTACAGGTAGTGAGGAAGATGCAATTACATGGATCAAATCCAACATGAACAGAGCATTTGACATGATAGATCTAGGCCTCCCACACTATTGTTTGGGTGTAGAAGTTTGGCAAACAGGGAGCAACATTTTTGTCTCACAAGCAAAGTGTGCCAGGAGTTTGTTGGATAAGTTCAGGATGGAGGATTGCAAAATCTCCTCTACACCTATGGAGAAAGGGAAGAAATTTTCAGCCAAGACTGACTCAAAGGCAATCAGTGAGTCACTATACAGACAGCTAGTGGGCAGCTTGATATATCTTACAACCACTAGACCTGATCTGAGTTTCACTGTGAGCTTCATTTCCAAATTTATGACAGCGTCGAAAGTAGAGCACTGGACAGTAGCGAAGCGAGTGCTGAGATATGTGAAAGGGACACTTGACTTTGGTATTTTGTACAACAGAAGCAAAGACCCGAGGTTATGTGGGTATACAGATTCAGATTGGGTAGGTTTTGTTGATGACAAAAAATCCACCTCTGGATATGTCTTCAGCCTTGGCACGGGTGCAGTGACATGGACCAACAAGAAACGGCATGCAGTGGCCCTTTCATCGACAGAAGCAGAGTATCGAGGAGCATTGAAAGGTGCATGCGAGGCAGTTTGGCTCAGGAGGATGTTATCAGATATGCAGATGCAGCAGAGAGAACCTACACCCTTGTTCTGTGACAATCAAGGGGTAATGAAACTTGCCAAGAATCCAGTCTTCCACGAGCATACCAAACATGTTGATACACACTATCACTTCATCGGACAGCTTGTAGAAGATGGAACTATTGAGCTGCAGTATTGTCCTACAGAGGATCAAACTGCAGACATTTTCACCAAGTCTTTGGGTCCCGAAAAGCATGTAAATTTTTGAAAGAAACTTGGTGTAGTGAGTAGATTGACCATTAAGGGAGGGTGTTAAATTAAATATTAGTTTATAATGGTCAATTAGAAATTAGACTTAGGCATTAATAAAGTCAAAGTGACTTTAGGTTAATTTATTTGCTTTTAGGTCAAATATTCGCTTTTAGGTTATATTTTCACTTTATCCCACATTCATAAAGTGGTTTGACTCTACGTGATTGTAACCTATATAAGAAAGTTATTTGCTCTCTTATTTCATTGATTGAATAAAGACAGATAACCTTATTCAAGTTATCTTGGTTTCTGTGTGTGCTCGATTTCCGTTACAGTAACTTGATGATGGGAAAGGGAAAACTAAAGTAAAGGATGCAATTCAAGTACGAACACTGTGTCTACTTACATACATCATTGAGATATAAATCCATCAAAATTGTATGTAAATCTCTATGAAAACATTTAAACTAATTAAACCAAAATGTACAAGATTAAATGGTGAATTTCCACAAGACACAAAGGAAGGGTGATTTTGGTATTTAAAACCATTAACATTGTGTTTATCAATTTTCAACCTAATTCATGAAGTACATTTTAAAAAACATTATTGCAATAGGGCAAATGGTGGAAAAATGAGGAAAATTGAAATGGCATTGTAAGACCTAAAATAGAAAATCATTCTCATAACATTTAGAAGCCGTATTACATGCAATAAGTAAATGTGACCCATTTAAGGAAGGATAAGAAACTTTCTTAATTCCTACTATTTCTTACTTGTTTTTTCTTATCATTATTTTCTTTATATTTATGTTGTAATTGTGGTCCTATTTAGTTACATGTCCGCTACATACCTATTCAACTCTTTTCATGCTTTTGTTTCATTTAACAATTGGTCTATATTGGCTTATCAAGTTTCAGCCTTACTAAGTTTAAGTTTTTACTCCTTCACCCCATACTCTAGTACAAGGACAATTATTAAGTTGTTACCTTCATAATTGTAAATCTTTCAATATCTAGCATTACATAGATTGTTATTTTTTTATGTATGTTATTATATCATCATTAAATTGGGAAGCATTGGGTTTTGAATTTTTTTGTTCTTTTGAGTAGTTGCATTGGTTAACATGTAGTTTTGTATGTTAATCATGAAGTTAAACATAACAATATTCAATATTTTTGAATGCTCATAAAAACAACGATTTAATTCCCATTTAATAACAAAAATACAGTAATGTTTCTTCAACTTTAAGGAATTTCTCTAAATTATACTACTTGAATGTTACCTAGAAACATTATTTTATAAAGTGTTTTAATTTTCAATATATTTTATGTTTTTAAAATATTTTTAAAAATGAATGTTTTTTAATTACAAAATAGTAAAAAAAATAAAACAATAAAAGGGCAAATATTTTATTTATATTTATGTTGTAGTGGTGGTCCATTTAGTTACATGTCCACTACATACCTATTCTACTATTTTCATACTTTGTTCATTTAACTATTGGTCTATATTGACTTATTAAATTTCAGCCTTATTAAGTTTAAGCTTTTACTCCTTCACCCCATATTCTAGTACAAGGACAACTATTAGGTTGTTACCTTCATAATTGTAAATCTTTCAATATCTAGCATTACATAAGTTGTTAATATTTATATATATTATTATATCATTATTAAATTGGGAAGCATTGGGTTTTGAATTGTTTTTTTTTTGAGTAGTTGCATTAGAATTTTGTATGTTAATCATAAAATTAAAAGCAATGATTTAATTACCATTTAATAACAATAATAACAAAAATGAAATAATGTTTCTTCAACTTTAAGGAATATCTCTAAATTATGCTACTTGAGCTTTAAGGAATATCTCTAAATTATGCTACTTAAGCTACTTAAATCTCACCAAGAAACATTATTTTCTAAAGTGTTTTAATTTTCAATTTATTTTATGTTTTTAAAATACTTTTAAAAAACAATGTTTTTTAATTACAAAATAGTAGAAAAAATAAAACAATAAGAATGCGAAGCCTTTCTTGATGGGTGTCACTATTCAAGTGCACGTCTAGAAATAGGTTTGCCCCCTTTTTTGTTTCTTTTTTAAATATTGTTTTGGTTATTTTTTGTAGTTTTAATTTTTTATGTTCTACATTTTAAAGCACTATAACTTTTTATAAAATTGGGGTAAGTGAATTTTTGCTAGTTTTAGCAAAAGTGACTTGTGTTCAATTTTAATTTTGATTATTTTTGGTGAAAAACATGGAAGATATTTGTTAATGGATAATGCCTATTTCCTAACTCTCATCTTCAGGTGAGCCGTCCTTCCTCACCTTTCGATGTCAGGTGAGGCAGATCTTCCTCCCTCGTGGCTGGCTGGGCGCTTACAAGGCAGTACCAGAGGCGGTGAGACCTTCCACTGGCAGTATACTATTTCCCTAGCTGTGTTACGAATTTCATAATGGGTTTATTTCACTTTTCCCTTAGCAAATTGGTGGACCAAATCGTCCCAGACATGAGAAACATGAGAAAACACAACATGAGCCAACACAACATGAGCCAACCAAAAATGAGAAACATGAGAAAACACAACATGAGCCAACCAAAAATGCAAACATGAGAAAACACAACATGAGCCAACCAAAAATGCAAATGAGAGGTGCATAAAGGTTAAGGAAAACCCAGTGATTATACCAACTAGCACGCACCGACAGATGGAATTAGAACAATTGCTTTGTTTCCCCACAAATGTTAAAAAATGTAATGATATTGGGTGTGTATGCATAAATGCACACTATGGACAACCCATCCTCTATATAACATTGAGTAATTCCCATGGACATTGTTGATTCAACACATTGTTTGCATGGGCATTGCCCAGATTGTTCTAGAAAATAAAAAATACAATGCTCATATGTTTCTCAAGAATTCAACCAGTTTTGCGGCATACAATGTAACATTATAAATAGAAAGTGATATAAAGCTTTTGGGTGTGGCTTGAGTTGGGACTCTTAGATTTCCATTTAGTGTTTAGTGTGTTTTGTTTTATGTTTTTCTCATCGGCGCAATTATGGTTATGGTATTGTGAGAGGTTAGTGTGAGAAGATCTCCTCCAACACCGATGTATGACATGGTTATGTGCTTGAGTAAGGCAAGTCAACAATGTGATTGTAAAGTTGCATGCAATAAAGTTGGTACAAAACATGGTCACCAAGTCTTCTTTGGTGGTGTTGAAGATATGAAATGTATCCTCTCATGTAAATTAAAATGGTATCATGGTTGGATGGTCTAAAAATTTCACATGGTGTTATACTTAAGATGCCTTGGTGAAGTAATATGGTTCTCTAAAGTCATGAAGTTATGTTGTTGTAAAGTTGAACCTTTGAGATATCATGAGCTATTGAAATTGTGTGATGGTCACATGTCAAATAAAGCATGGTCTTAAAAAGGCTATGGTTGAAGAAGTTGTGTTTGTACAGACATTGAGTTCACCCAACTCATTGTCGCAAATATTACTCTAAGTTGGAATTGGGCATTCCAACATTAGAAAAGTTATCTTTTGAAAAACAATTGTGAGATACTTTGAGTATAACACTAAAGATGGTGTATTCTCCAAAAGACAATAAGGTAGGGTTGCATACACAAAAACCCTACAAAGTGCGAGTGTACTTAAGTGTCAAGACAAAAAAAGTGTGGGAGAAGAAGACTAAGCTACAAGAGCATAAAAGTATGTAACTTTAAGGTTGCAAGATATAACACTGTAGAAAAGTTGATGAGCCCCAAGAAGCCGCAACTTCAAGGGTGTGAAGGGGTCTAGATAGTACAAACCACAAACCTCAAATGTTGTGGAGAACTTGCAAGGGCCACAAACCTCAAATGTTGTGGAGAACTTGCAAGGGCCACAAACCCTAGGTTGTGTGTGAAACAATGAGTGCAACGCCAAGGTTGCAAGGTGAAGATGCAAGAAGTGTCAATGGGTTCTATATCCAAACTGATCATTAACTTTTGATGAATCATTTGCACTTCCCATAGGGGTAGTCTCACTCAATCAAACAATTAGAAGTAGAGCAAACAATCATTTGGCCTTCCAAATTCTAAGCTTGTTGAGATTCTAGTGTAATAGATAAATCATTGTGTCTAGAAAAAGCAAAGGCAAAGACAACTAGAATTTTTTTCTCTAAGAGGACAAGTGTGAAATCAATAGTCTTTTGTAGTAGGAACTTTTCTTGAAATAAAATTATTTTTATAATATTTTTTTGTAGCATTCTAAATATATGCATTGGTACTTATTCTTTGCAATTTATCCAAGTAATACATTAATGAAGTAAACTATGCATAAAAATCTATGTATGAAACAATGATGAGTGCAAAAGAGAGAAGTTAGGAATGAGGATCACATAGAATCAATTGTGAGATTTAGGAGATTATTAGAAATAGTTATGGAGATGGTTGAATTGAATATCTTCTTATGACATATTGTTATGATCACATATTCTATATAAAGGGGCCTATTGTACAATAGAAACACACACAAGAATGGAATGATTGAATATAATTTTCCCTTTGAAGGTTTCTCAAGTGTAAACCCCCAGTGTCCCTTGCTTATGTAAGAGAATGATTTTACTATTGTGCATATCTAATGCCCAACAACTGCAAAGAAAATGCAAATAGTTTGAGAATTATGAGTAAGATGAGGATGAAACAAAGCTTACCAACTGGAGCACAACATTCAAGGACACATATAAGATTAAGACAATAAGAAACGCAGCCGTGTAGTCAAAGAAGAAGGCCCAACACCTATGCCAAATAAATGCTAGTTGGAAAGAGAGGACACAATATATTTTTTAATTGGGAAATCATTTCTCCCACATGGATCAAGAAATAAATAGATTATCTATTTATAACTAATCTTGTCTATGCCATGTACAACTTGCAAGTCACATAAGAAATCTACAAAGTTTGTTTGAACAATTTTGGTAGTTATGGCTTTTATTGGCATCAAAGGGTTAAATGGATATTTATTCACTATTTATGATCCTTGATCAATCTAATTAACATTATTATTATAAACATGGGGCATTAAGCAATTGAAGCATTGGAAGCAATAGAGGCCTCTTGATAATTCAAATACCAAGCTAAGTGAGACAAAGTCATTGAAATTGTCAAAGTTAAAAGTCCAATGAAGTTGAAGTTATGTAAAATCATGATGGTGGTGTGTCAATTAAATTTACCAAACCAAGGTTATAGGTGTCTTGTTGAATCTTGATCAACTCCAACAAGAAACATTTTTTATACAGGTATTTTAGTGGGAGAATCGGATTAAGGTCTATGCAAGACAAAAAAAAAGGATAAAAGAAAGGAAAAGAAGAGGAAAGAAAGAAGAAGACAAAGGAAAAAGAAGAAAACTAGAAGGTAGAAGAAGACATGCTCCTATACATGAACAAAAGAAGCAAGAGGCAAGGAATATTGAGGCAAAATAATCTCAATGAAAGTTAAGGAAAAAATAAACAACAAAACAAGGTAAGAATAAGTAGTGAAAAATAATATTATATGTTCCAAAATTGAAATTCAAAAGCAACTGAAGTGAATCCCTTGGTAGTCAAATCCGTAAGAAGTTTAATGATCCTTCTTGATGATGGAAAAAAAGATGTGCATGGTCCTATGTTTGTAAAATGACTATATTAGCCTAAGATGAACATGTATGATGAAAATTTTGGTATGTGCTTGAGTCAAATGATGATGCAATGGTTGCAATCCCTTATATGACAAATATACCCCCAAAACATGATTGTTGATGGTTGGTGGTCAACCAAAAACCACTTGGTGTAATGAATGGTTTGTGGGACACTAGAAACCACTTGAGAATTGTAATGGGTGAGGGTGACCCACAAAAACCTAGGATATGGTTATGGGTGAATCAAAGAAAACCTAGGATGATTGATGATGATGAAGGAGAAGTGGAAAAGGTTTGTGATTCAAGAATTGTTGATGAACCATATATGAGGAAAAATCTCCTACATAACCCGTAGATATAATAGTTGGCGACCCATGCATTCCGGTGAATGGCGATTTTTTATATGGACTTCAACAAACATAATGTTTGTATTTTGCAAGTACATGGATGCACTTAAGAGAAGATGAAAAATGAAAAAAACCAAAGATGAATATTGTAGAAGACAAAAGATGAAGCTTGAATACGAAGAAGATTGAAAACGAAAAGCATAGAAAAAGAAGATGAAGATTGGACCATTTCACAGGACCAAAGAAAGAGAGAGAAGATGATTGAATCATAAGTATTTGTTAAGGGGGAATATTAAGGATTAACTCCTACTTGTGACATTTGATAAATACATTGTAATATGTTAATGACATACAAAAAGTCTATGCATAAAAGTCTATGTATGAAGCGATAATGAGTACAAAAAACAAAAGTAGGGAATGATGATCACATGGAATCAATGGAGAGTTTTAGAGCGAGATTATCGAAAACAATGATAATGGAGATGGTTGAATTCAATATCCTATTATGACATATTGTTATGGTCACCTATTCTAAAAGGGACCTATTGTACAATAGAAACACAATAGGAATGGAATGATTGAATAGAATTTCCCTTCGAGGGGTTTCTATGTATGAAGCAACGATGAGTACAAAAGACAAAAGTAGGTGATGAGGATCTCATAGAATCAATATAGAGTTTTAGGAAGAGATTATTGGAGTTATGGAGATGGTTGAATTGAATATCTTATCATGACATATTATTATAGTCACCTATTCTAAAAGGGGTCTATTATACAATAGAAACACATACAGGAATGAAATGATTGAATAAAATTTCCCTTTCAAGTTTCTTATGTGTAAACTCCCAGTGTCCCTTTCTTATGTATGTGAATGATTTTATTGTTGCAAATATATAATTCTCAACAGGAAAAATGATATTAGTATACGCATAAATAAACTAAGTTTGGAAACATATTATTAACTCTTTTAAGCAACACATTGAAACCACTTGTATAACTAAGTCGCAAACCCGAAGATCACAGTCATACTCAAATTTGTGATCATTTGGTATCAGAGCAATTCAAGTGCCTTGGTAAAGATCCATAAGAAACGTGACTAGTAAAATTGGTTGTTGGTTCCCACCTGAAGTTGTATAAGGAAAAGGTAGAAAAAACAGACAAGGTCAAAGAAACCAAATACGGTAGGCACTAAGGAAGCCCAAACACTAGTAGAGACACCTCACCTCCCCAAAAAGGAGGTGAGCCTACCAAAAAAAATGGTTGGAGAAGCTCCAACTCACACTCATAGAGGGAACAAAGGTACTAAGCTAGAAAATAGCTATCACGTCTATAACATGGATTTATAATCTAGAGGAAGTAGCCTCATACAATGTAGTAAACACTAGCTTTACTTTAGTTGAATGAACAAGTTTTGGCCCAATTACTTCAACATCAATGCCGACAAACTCGTTTATCGAACAAAAGTTTATTTAAATTTTAGCACAAATTGGAAAATTAATAGATTGAATGAAGTATGAATGCCAAAAAGCTTGATAATTTCCCAAAGATGCTAAAGTTACCACCAATTGAAGGTCAATCACTGTCCTTATTGTCTCTTACAAGAGTCTAGCGAAAACCTAACCATTCATGTCAAGGATATTCTACGTAAGATCATATGTATGGAACAAACAGGGTTCATTAAGAGGTGACTTATTTTTCACAATATCAATCATAGTATGGGAATGAATGTAGTAGGCCAAATACTCATGCCTCTATACTCCATAAAAATTGACTTTGAAAAGACCTACAATTGGGTCAAGAACATTTCATCCTGGCCATGTGCAAGGCCCTCTACTTTGGCCACCTTTTCCTTAAGAGTAGCAGAAACTCTTTTCTTAAAGATAGTGACATGTCTATCCATCAACAAAATGTAGACTGGAAGAAGTGGAGCTCTTTTGGTTTATTCAAAAAGGATGTGTATTAGACCTTGCACTTTACATTTAGGACTTAGACTATTTGATTAAAGGGTCAAGGTTTGATTAGAGGAATCCCTCTCCTTGACCATGGAACTAGATAATTGAATGAACGCTTTGTGATTCATTTCTCATGAATCAATGGTCAACATGATGGATTGTTTGTCTTTAGAGCTTTTGTTCAGCCTTGGGATCCATAATTCTATGGGCCAAAAACTAGGGTTCCAAACAAAGCCCTCAAGACCTTCCTCATTGGTTAGCAGAATAGGGCTAGACTTGGATCTAGCGAGGGAAAATATTCAAGTTCCTAGGTATCCCTTTTGCCTTCGACATCCCTAAAAGAACTATTGGAGATGGTCATCCAAGGAATTGAAAAGAAAATTAAAGAATAGTTGACCAAGTCAATGGCCTTAGCTACCACATTCAAATTTTATACCCTAGCTACAAGTCATGTCTATTTCTCCTCTTGTTGGGTTCCCTCAACCTGTGCATATCAACATTTGGGGAAGTCTCTCCATAGCTTCCTTTGCGCAAATATGGAGGGTGGTAATGGATTTTACAAAGTAAACTAGAATATTCACTACACTTCCAAGGATTTGGAGGTATGGGGATCATCAAAACCCAAACTCAAACATGTAATCCTTGTGTGCCAAATGGATTAGCAAAGCGCAAGAGGAAAACGAAGCCTAAAAGGTGCTCCAATGAAATTGCACTTGTCGAGGAGCTCCTTTGGGCAATAGTTCATGGTTAGCCATAAATCTACAAATTCTTATTGTCATCTTTGTCCTAGTTAAAGTGAAAGGGACCTTTGTTTCTCAAAGCATTTGGAAAGCCTAGAAGGCTATCAAGCTATTCTTGAACTAGAAGGGCCAAGGTTTTAGATTTGGTCCATCTTTCAATGAACACTCCCTATGGTGATCCCCTATCTTTTTGCACAAAGGCAAAACCTTCACAGAGACAATTTGGCTCTTGATCCTTAGATTTTTTAGAAGAGGAATTGACACTAAAGTTTTTTTAATCTCAAACTCGGAATCAAGTCCTAATTGATTTTCATAATTTTTTGTGAGCATTTCTTTTTGTGCCTTAATGGCAAGTCTTTATGGTTGTTATGCTTCATGCCAAGTGGCTTTTGAGGATAGTAGCTTTAATATTGTATGCCCAAGTAGCAATTGTGATAGGATTTATGCTCTTGGGCAATTCTGGTAGCTTTAAGGGCTTTCAAGGCCAAACTCTATTAGCTTTTGGCCACCATATGACCCATCATTAAAATATATATATATATATACTTGATCGCATACGACCAATATTTTTTTCCTAAAAAATCCCAATATGTACATATCTTGTAATGTTGCAACAAGATCAAGTGTTGTAGAGAAGAACCAGGTACACCAAGCAAGGTGAGACTGAATTATTCAAGATGGGAAGAAAAGGAAAACGCACCCAATCCAGTAGATAAGACACATTGTAACAAGCCCAAGCAATGTTCCCTCAGTTAAAAGTTGATAGGGACCATTAACTTGAAAAAGGGATGGGAGGGTCTAAGTCAAATGATAAGCTCTGGTTTCACAAGGTTGTAAAGCCCTGCATGAACCCATAGAGAAATCTGAGGAAATCAACATGCAAATTGCAGGAAAAGCTTGCAGATGGGAGGGTCGAAGTCAAATGATAAACTCTAGTTTTACAAGGTTGTAAAGCCCTGCGTGAACCCATAGAGAAATCTGAGGAAATCAACACGCAAATTGCAAGAAAAGCTTGCAAGGGTTGGGTTGCGAACCCGCGACCTCTACAAGAAACGACTGTTGTATACAATGTTGTGCATGCAAGGAAAAATATGAGAAATTTGCAATGGAAAAATGTCATGAAGATTACAAGGTCCAGTTGCAAGCTCACAAAAAGCTCTTAGGGTTCAGAATGCAAGTGCAAATATGGTAAAAGTGCAGGAGTCACACAACCAAGCTATAGGAGCGTGAGAGTTTACAACACTAAGGTTTCGGGATGGTTGCAAGACCGCAATCGTTAAGGTTGCATAGAAGTTGCAGATGTGCCACGATTATGGTAAATGAGAGATTCAGATCATAGTAGAACTAACTGTTATATACACATGTACCAAGCTAGTACTTTTCCATGGCTAGGGTGCCAATGGAAATATCTGAAACAAACCGTGGAACATGAGTTCTCAAGCACACATGTATATGGGAATTACCTACTTTTGCATCCATACATGTCCTATCCAGTACAACTATGCTCTATCCTCAGACGCATTTTGCTCTCAACAAGCTACCTAGAACTGTCAAGATGATCATCAGATTACTAATAAATTATAATATTCTACAGTCATATATTTCAACGTTTTTTAACATTTTGCGCACACAAATTAGTTACTTCCTTTCCCCATAGTACATTTAAAATGAACTTTTAACTTCCTCGTTAAAATCAAAATCGAGTTGCTTCATACTAGAGATATAGAAACCTCAAACAGTGCTACTTCTAGCTTGCATGTTCTTTCCAGATTCTTGTTTCCCGGTTCTCATCTTCATGAAACATATTTACACAAGGTGTTCACAACACGAGACATGTTAGTGATGTTTTTAGAGCTACGTGTTAACATCAAAATAAAGTTGCCAGTTTAAATTTTGTTCTGTATATTTATTTTTGCCAAGTTATAAATCTTGAGTCCTGTGTTGCAAAACATACGGATCAAATAATCTGTTTACAGTTTGGGGGCAGATAGGTTGAGACTATAACAAAGCATGGATTAATATTCACAAGAAGCTTCCAACCAGCAATCTCCATCTCCATCTCCTTCATCTGCTCTGAGTTATGTCGCAGACGTCCTTTGTTAGTCAAGGAATTGCCTGCTTTTGCACTAGTACATGGCTCTAGACATAAAGTCGCCTTTAAGCAATTTTCTAATAACTGAAGTACAAAACCGGTATTTTCAAACCGTCAATGCTTGCCCTGTAAGAGTAAACATCTTCTGCTTATTCCCCAAATAAAGAAGGAAAATAAAAGCCCATACTATATAACCAAATGAAGGGATTTCGAGATCAAAACTAACTAATTCTTAAATAGTACTGTAATTATTAACTATGAATATTTTGTGAGCAACTATTCTATCTTTCCAATGAAATATTCAAAAACAAATGATTTTTTTCAAGGAAAACATTGCAGGAAATTCCAGGCACTTCCCCGCATTTTGCAGATGGTACCCAGTGTAAACCTGTCAACATTGATTATGGTGCCCAACCTGGTAGGGACATTGAGTGAGGCATGCAACAGAGGCAGCACTCAACCACTCAAACTAGCCCACTGAACTACTAAAAAACAAATGATTATACAAGAAGTCAAAAAATATCCAAGAAATCGTTCTCATCTCAGAAATTAATGGAGCAATCCACTTCCCATAAAAAGCACCTAAAATGATTGCCATTTTCTCTTTATCCCAGCTCATGTACACGATCCTAATAAAGAAAAAAGTAGATATGAAGGTAAAATAGCAACCTATAAAGGCCACACTTATTGTTGGTGCTATTTGTGAATTATGGCAGAAAGAATCAAATAGCAGTAGCAACAGTAGAAGGCAGAAATCTTTCTTCCTGGTGACAACAAAAAGGAGAATTTTTCAAAAGCATATATGCACAAAGAATATCATCTACAAGACTCAACTTCCCAAACTCCCAAAGTATAAATACGGGAGTCTACATGAGCCTTTGCCAGCTTGGGTTCACCATATCACAATAGATAGTGAAAGAGCATTTATGGCCAAAAGGTACCTTCAGTTGATGATAAAAGAATCAAATGAACTGCCGACTGCATCTCTTTCATTTTGAAAATCAAATAAATTTTATCTGCTTTACTGAAAGACAGGAAAATGTATGACTAATTCGCAGTCTTGGCATGAATAGGGACATCTCTCGAAGGATGTTTGTCTGAATTTCACGTTCCCAACATGTGCATGGTGAGTTATATGAGACTATTAGTAAGGAATATTGCAGCAAAGATAGACACTACCCTAAAATCCAGTAAAGGTTGGCAACTTATTTTAACTTCTACGAGTAAAATGCATTGCATGACTGAGAAATAATCATCCATCTTACTGTCTCCAAACTTCAAAGTTTCTCAACTTCCCTCTGTGCCATATAATTAAAATTTACAGTTGCAGTAATCAAATTTTTGTCCAAAATAATGCTAAAAAGGTTTATACACTACCTACTTGCTCAGACTTCCTTGATCCCTGTCTTTTCACACTTGAGCTTCTGATCTTCCACTTGTTGCTTCAATTTTGCTACATCTCTCAATAGCCCATGGTTTTCCTAAAGAAAGTACTACCCAAAGTGAGATATTACAGACAGGATCACAGGAAAGAAGATGTTAAGCACTTTTAAAAAGTTAGAAAAAATGGAGTACAAGCAACTCAAAGAAACTTTTTCCACCTTCTGTAATTCTCTTAAACGTGTTTCCAGATTCTCCAGCCGTTGATTTTTCTTTTCCACAGACTGAGTAACCTGTAACAGAAAAAACAACTTTTACATACTGAACGAATGCATTATGCACAGCATTTGCTTCAAATCCTACTTTACATTCCTAAATATATATTTCAGAAGAACAAAAGAAAAAGACAGAACAATAGAGGAATACACAAATACATAAAACAAGGAAAGAGGCATAAAATATGATGCAAGTCTCTAAAATTTTTACTTGTATCTCAGCCATGTTGAGTTCTAGTGTACCAAGGGAAGTGATCCCCTTGTGGTTGTGGGTCTCTAACCACAAGAGGGAAATATTTGACCCATTGTGCCTTATACTTTGTCTAATTTCACTTTGACATTTTCCTAAGTCAAAAGGGTGAAATTTGTCACTTGAGTCAAAAGTGACTATTAATTCACTTTGTGGGTGAATTGAGGGACATAAAGTGAACTATGGAAACTTATAACCCAAAGTGAGTTGTGAGATTCTTTTTGAGAGATCTCAACCATGGATTAGATATGGCTTGGAGTGATCCTAGCCATTGATCTTTTAGGTTTCCTTATGATTCCTTAAGAGGGGCACATAGGGCAAAAGGAGGCTCATTCAATCCTTTGTTCACTTGGAGAAGAAGAGGAGAGCAATGGAGATGGGAATGGAAGCAAAGGAAGAGAGCAGCAAGGGCACCTCCTTCCATGGAGGGCTCTAGGAGGCTTTGGCTTCCATTTATTTGTGGTGTTCATGCTTGCTTGGAGGAGGGCGCACACCTAGCAGGGAGGTCTTCTACTTGTCAGATTGTTGATTGGAGTGTCTTGTTGGAGAGGTAGCACACAAGGGCAGATTTGTGTGCAAGGGTTTCTTCTACAAGGCATTGGGCAGCAAGGGCACAAGGCTAGAGTGGGATTGAGCAACAAAGGAGAAGGGCGCACCATGCTTGGGCGCATTCACCTTCTTGGACTTGTATAGCAGCTTGAGAGGGGCCGCCTTTGTATCAGGTTCATTTGTTTCATGTACTTGTTGTATCTCACATTTATTACATCACATATATAGACTTATATTCCAAACTGGTTTTCCCCGGGGAGGGTTTATCCAGGGTCATGTTGACCAAAGATACTTGTGTTCATTTATCATGTATGCTCAATGTTTAAATCAGCAGTAGGAGCTTGTAAAGATCCTAGAGGAGTGCTATATGTTTTAAGGTTTGCATGTGCTAACATCCAGTGACTAAAACACTTGCAAGGGCACCTTAAAAGAGCATATAACCATCAGTTTGAAGGCAGATTTCTTGGCAGAAAATTTCAGACCTGTTTGCTGTCCTAAAACAGAAAAAAGGACAGATTTGATCGAGTAAACTTACAGCCCAACAAGAGGTCAAAAACAGACATGTTGGGCAGCCTTCTAGTTCCTCAAATTTCTACATGGTATCAGAGCCTTGGTGGCTAAGAGTTGGCTGATTTTCTAGCATACAGTTGACAGATTTTTGGACAGTTTTGGACAGCCTTATTCCACGCTTGTGTGTCAAGTGTTGAAGCTGATTTCTTTTGCAGTTTAGCATCAGTTTGAGTTTCAGTGGATAGCCATGTTGATATCTCAGATGAGGGCAGAGGATAGGCTAGTTGGAGCTAGCAACTGATCCCCTTGGAAGACTAGGCTTATCTTTGTCTTGGAGGATCTTGAACTATGGGATATAGTTCAAGCTCCCGTTGTTGTTCCTCCTATCACTGCTCCCGTGTTGGTGGCAGAGTTCAGGAAGAGGAACAACAAGGCAAAGAGGACTATCTGTGATGCAGTGAGAGACCACGTCATACCCCACTTGACTAGTAAAGACTATGCATTTGAGATGTGGGCATCCTTGTGCAAGCTTTACCAGAGTCCCAACCAGAACCGGAAGATGGTTCTGCAGGAGAAGCTCAAGGGCATTCATATGCTCAAGTCAAAGTCAGTCACTTCATACCTTGGCAGATTCACTCAGATCAGAGATGAATTAGCAGCAGTCGGAGAGATTGTGGATCCGGACTTTATGGTGAGGATAGCTTTAAACAGCTTTTCCAAACCTTGGGGTTCATTTGTACAAGGCATTGTTGCTTGAGAGGTCATGCCTACTTGGGAGAGACTTTGGGATGATTTCGTACAGGAGGGGTTGAGATGCAACTCCGGGTCTTCAGGACAGCAGCGGATATCTAAGGGTGATGAGGATCTTGCTCTTTGGTCAAAGGGCAAGAAGAAGGTTGGCAAGGGTGCTCGACAGGGTCCCAAGATGGGGGCCAAGCCACAGGGAGAGAGTGGCAGTGGGCAGAAGAGAGATATGAGCAAAGTGAAATGCTTTGCTTGTAAGAAGATGGCCAAGCCACAGGGAGAGAGAGGCAGTGGGCAGAAGAGAGATATGAGCAAAGTGAAGTGCTTTGCTTGTAAGAAGATGGGGCACTATGCTGGACAGTGTCCCAGCAGGAAGAACAAGCAAGGTGGTACAACAGCTACAGCAGATGAGGAGGATTTTCAAGCACAGTTTGAGAGGGAGTGTGCCTTCCTTATTTGTTGCACTTAAGTTGAGACGACACCCAGCATCTGTTACATAGACAGTGGAGCTTCGAGTCACATGACAGGTGTGAGAGAGCACTTCACTGATCTCAAAGATCCTGAGGTCAGGCTGGTAATTGCGCTTGGTGATGACTGTTAAATTTATAAGCAGCTGCGAGAGCCATTCTCCTGGAGGATGGCCAAGATCCTAGCTAAGATCTAGGGCCCCCAGTGCACTCCTGGGGTATTTGGTCTGGGACCAAACAGTCAGTGCCATGGCAAAAGACCCTTCTTAGGGCCCCCAGTATATGACTGGGGTTCTTGGTCTGGGACCAAGCTGTTATAAGACCCTAGTTGTGATCTAGGGCCCCTGGACTGGGTCCAGGGTACCCATGCCTGGGGCATAGGGTTTCTTGGTCTGGGACCAAGCAGTTAAATCCCCTAGCTATGCCTAGGGCCCCTGGACTGGGTCCAGGGTACCCATGCCTAGGGCATGGGTTTCTTGGTCTGGGACCAAGATGATAAAGCCCCTAGACATGTCTAGGGCCCCTGGACATGGTCCAGGGTACCCATGCCTGGGGCATTGGGTTTCTTGGTCTGGGACCAAGCATTTTAAGTCCCTAGATATATCTAGGGCCCATGGACTGGGTCCAGGGTACCCATGCCTGGGGCATTGGGTTTCTTGGTCTGGGACCAAGCATTTGAAGTCCCTAGATATATCTAG
>JZKD02S1677031.1:102052-117639 GCA_000966675.3 Picea glauca | reverse complement strand
TTCTGGGGCGTTGCCCCGGGCACCCGGTGCCGAACGCTACGCATAACCAGGGGGGGGCATACCTGCCACCCCCTGGGACCTCCCTAGGAAAGCGCCCGGCGCACACGGCAGAGCCCTAGGTGAAGGGATCGTCAGACGCAGTTGTCGTATCTGACGCACCCACACACACACACATGTAAAGAATATAACACACACCCAACAATCAGGCTTCTCAGCCTGTGATCTAACCCTCAAAATCTAGCTTTCTTGACTCTTCCATATCCTTATTACAATTATCAGTTTCTCAACTTCTCAATAGTATCAAACTGACTAACTCTTCTGAACCACTGAACCCCTAACCTAGACCTCCTAGGTTCTTATTTATACTATTTTATAGGCTTATAGTTGTTACAATCCTTATTAAAAAACCCTAACCCTAATAAGGTTAGGCTTGTATGCCTCCTCGCACGTGGCTTTTCCTCTTGCATGTTGTTTTTCCTTCTTTTGTTGCATGTTGTTTTCTTGTCAGTTGTTGCGCGTTCTTCAAAATTAGGTCTCTCCTTCCAAAAATAGGTATTTCATCAAAATAGGTCTGCACCCAATAGGTAGACAGATGCACCCCATCATAGTCGAAAGAAGAAGACATGTTAGTACTATGGAAAGACTGGACATGTGGAGAAGTTTTGCTAGAAGAAGAGAGACGACCTAGAGAAGAAGGTCAAGCACCTTGAAGGAGACGAATCTATTGTTCATTGACCCACTAATAATTTCACCTTCCAATTCAAAATTTCTCAAGCCTTGTTGTCTCATTTTGCATAGAATGAATGGGTAGTCGACTATAGGTGCAATTATCATATGGCTAGGGATGCTTCCTTGTTCATATCCTTAGATAAATTTGTGGAGAGAAAGATATATGTTTTTTATGACTTTGCTCTCGACATTACTGGTCATGATGATGTTCCCTATCGACATGGGAGAATTGTCGATGTTTATCATGTACCGAACCTCGGTGCCAATTTATTGTCGGTGTCTCAATTGACACAGACAAGTAAGGTTCGGGAGTTTTGGCCATATCAGTTTCTTGTTCAATATTTGAATAAAGGTTGGTCGATTGTCGTCAGAGGGCTTCTCGACCCAAAAGATAATCTGTATAAGTTTTGTGACATGACTTGACCTAACTCTGAACCGACTGCTCTTGTTTCTCACACCAAAGAACGAAGTCGAACCTGGCATGAACGACTCAGACATCTATATTTTCGAAGTTTGCAGTCGATGGCAACTCAAAATATGGTTGTTGGTTTACCTAAATTCCCCCCCTGATGGAGTTTGTAAAGGATGTGTACTTGGAAAGATTCATTAAGCACCCTTCAACTCTAACAAAGCGTGGTAAGCACAAAACCTCCTAGAGTCGATTCATGGTGATATATGTTGCATCAATATACCTTCCTTATGAGGTGCAAGGTATATTTTTACCTTCATAGATGATATCTCTCGTTTCACTTGGGACTATTTTCTGAAAAAAAAGAATCATGTCTTTGAAAAGTTCAAAGAGTTTAGGGCCTTTGATGAAAGGTAATGTGGCCAACCCATCAAGTTCATGAGATCAAACAATGTTAATGAGTATGTGAAACGAACTTTTGAATAATACTTGGTTCGATCTGGTATTAACTAGCAACGGTCGGTCCCTCATACCCCTCAGAAAAATGGCATTGCAGAATGTAAGAATCAGACATTAGTCAAAATGGTTGGATGTCTTTTGCAGGCCAAAATGTTTCCTCCTCGCTTCTAGGTTAAAGTTGTCTATTGTGCAAACTATTTTCTCATTCACATCTCAACTCAAGTTGTTCCTTTGTTGACTCTAGTCGAGCAATGGTGTGGCATGAAGCCATCAGTTGACTACCTCCTTGTGTTTGGACGTGTTTCTTGGGCTCATATTTCTAATGATTGCAGAAAGAAAGTGGATGCAAAGAGTCATGCTTGCATCGTGATGGGCTACAATGAAGAGTCTAAGTCCTATCGACTATTTGACCCGGTCAAACGACTGATCATTTTCAGAAGAAATATATAGTTTGATGAGAAGTCTTCTAGCATCATGTTGTTGAATGCCTCCTTTGGATTGTTACAGGATGATCACTTTGATGTTGTTTCCAACTCTAGTTCTCCTATTCTATTTTTCAGTATATCAAGTGGACAGTCAAACTATGTTCATGTTTCAATTGGACCTTCGACCTCCGAGCCGATTGGACACTCGATTTCTATTTCAATTAGTCGGCCATCTCCTTTGATTGAAACAACTCTGACTTCTAATCGACCTTCTGTAGTGAACAACAATTCACTTATTTCTTTCCTACCTAGATGGGTTTCCAAGACCATTGAATCTATTGGACATGATATCGGTGATGTTTCCTCAACCCAACAAACTTGCAGTCAGAAGCAGCATGTCATCATTGCCTTAATGACTTGTGTGCTTGAAACCTATGATAATGTTACCTACTCAGATGCCCAAGGACAACCTGAATGGTAGCAGGTTATGCAGACATGAATGGATTCTATTGTTCGTTGACCCACTAATAATTTCACCTTCCAATTCGAAATTTCTCAAGCCTTGTTGTCTCATTCTACATAGAATGAATAGGTAGTCGACTCTAGGTGCAATCATCATATGGCTAAGGATGCTTCCTTGTTCATATCCTTAGATAAATTTGTGGAGATAAAGATCTATGTTTTTCATGACTTTGCTCTCGACATTACTGGTCACAATGATGTTCCCTATCGACATGGGAGAATTGTCGATGTTTATCATGTACCGAACCTCAGTGCCAATTTATTGTCGGTGTCTCAATTGACACAGACAAGTAAGGTTCAAGAGTTTTGGCCATTTCAGTTTCTTGTTCAAGATTTGAAGAAAGGTTGGTCGATTGTCGTCAGAGGGCTTCTCGACCCGAAAGATAGTCTATATAAGTTTTGTGACACAACTTGACCTGACTCTGAACCGACTGCTCTTGTTTCTCACACCGACGAACAAAATCAAACCTGCCATGAAATACTCAAACATCTATATTTTCGAAGTCTGCAGTCGATGGAAACTTAGAATATGGTTGTTGGTTTACCTAAATTCCCCCCCCCCTGGGAGTTTGTAAAGGATGTGTACTTGGCAAGATTCACTAAGCACCCTTCAACTCTAGCAAAGTGTGGCAAGCACAGAACCTCTTAGAGTCGGTTAACGGTGATCTATGTTGCATCAATCTACCTTCCTTAGGAGGTGCAGGGTATATTTTGACCTTCATAGATGATATCTCTCATTTCACTTGGGATTATTTTTTGAAAAAAAAGAATCATGTCTTTGAAAATTTCAAAGAGTTCAGGGCCTTTGATGAAAAGTAATGTGGCCAACCCATCAAGTTCCTGAGATCAAACAATGGTAATGAGTATGTGAATCGACCTTTTGAAGAATACTTGGTTCGATCTGGTATTAACTAGCAACAGTCGGTCCCTCACACCCCTCAACAAAATGGCATTGCAAAATGTAAGAATCAGACATAAGTCAAAATGGTTGGATGTCTTTTGCAGGCCAAAATTTTTCCTCCTCGCGTCTAGGTTAAAGTTGTCTATTGTGCAAACTATTTGCTCATTCACATCTTGACTCAAGTTGTTCCTTTTTTCACTCTAGTCGAGCGATGGTGTGGCATGAAGCCATCAGTCGACTACCTCCTTGTGTTTGGATGTGTTTCCTGGGCTCATATTTATGATGATTGCAAAAAGTAATTGGATGCAAAGAGTCATGCTTTCATTGTGATGGGATACAATGAAAAGTCTAAATCCTACCAACTATTTGACCCGGTCAAACGACTGATTATTATCAGAATAAATGTACAGTTTGATGAGAAGTCTTCTAGCATCATGTTGTTGAATGCCTCCTTTGGATTGTTACAGGATGATCACTTTGATGTTGTTTCCAACTCTATTTCTCATGTTCTATTTTTCAGTGTATCAAGTGGAGAGTCAAACTATGTTCATGTTTCAATTGCACCTTCGACCTCTGAGTCGATTGGACACTCGATTTCTATTTCGATTAGTCGGCCATCTCCTTCGACTAAAACGACTCTGACTTCTGATCGACCTTCTGTAGTGAACAACAATTCACTTCTTTCTTGCCTACCTAGATGGGTTTCCAAGACCATTGAATCTATTGGACATGATATCGGTGATGTTTCCTCAACGCAAAAAACTCTCTGTCAAAAGCAACATGCCAACATTGCTTTAATGACTCGTGTGCTTGAAACCTATGATAATGTTACCTACTCAGATGCCCAAGGACAACTTGAATTGTAGCAGGTTATGCAAACATGAATGGATTCTTTGTTGAAGAATCACACTTGGGATTTAGTTCCCCAAGATCAAGGGAAGAACATTGTGAAGTGTTGATGGGTCTATAAGACCAAATTTACCTTTGAAGGTGTTGTTGAGCATCATAAATCTTGCTTAGTTGCGGAATTATTCTCTCAACAAGAAGGCATCAACTACACTGCGACCTTTTCCCCTATTACAAAGATGAACTATGTTTGACTGATTCTTTCCCTTGCTACTTGATTTGGATGGCATATCCATCAGATGGATGTGAAGAGTGTCTTTCTTCATGGTGACCTATCTGAAGATATCTTCATGGAATAGCCTCCTAGTTTTGTGACATATTCTAACTTGGTTTTTCAACTTCAAAAGTCTCTTTATGGTTTGAAGCAAGCTCCTCGAGCTTGGTATGCTAAGATTAACAATTTATTTCTTCGAATTGGTTTCAAACATTGTGAATATGATCACAACTTTTATGTACTCCATACTCATGGAAACACTTTGATTATTATTGTATATGTTGACGACCTTATCATAATTGGCAATAACATTGATCTCATTCTTAGATTGAAGAAACAACTTGCTAACTACTTTGACATGACATATCTTGGTATTCTACATTATTTTTTGGGTCTTCAAGTATTACCATTGTCTGATGGTTTTTTCATTTCTCAATCTAAATATGTAATGGATATTTTGACGTGCTTTAAGATGGAATATTGTAAGCCTTGTGCTACTCATTTCCAATCTGGAGTTAAGTTGAGCAAAACTTTTCAAACTCACAAAGTCGATACTCCACTCTATCGACAACTAGTCAATCATCTCATTTACCTTACTCATAGTGGACCCGACGTTTCCTTTGTTGTTAGTGTGGTTTCTCAATTTATGCAGGATCCCAGAGAAAGCCACTAGAAAGCAGTCAAAAGGATTTTTTGCTATCCAAAGGGTACCATTCATCTTGGTATTAAGTATTGTCGAAGTTCAAATTCATTGGTTGACTTCACCGACTCCGACTAGGCAAGCAATAGTGATGATTGGAAGTTCACTTCTAGCTATGTGTTTCACTTCAGCACTAGACCGTTGGTTTGGTCGTGAAAGACACAGAAGGTAGTCTCCTTATCGACTACAAAAGAATAATATTGTAGCATCATTCATCCAAGTACTAAGGCAATATGGATTCGCCAACTCTCGGGTGAACTTGGATTTCCTATACATACCTCAACTACACTTTAGTGTGACAGTCAAAGTGCCATTCAAGTTGTTGACAACCATGTTTTCCATAGTAAGATGAAATATGTTGAGCTCCATGCTCACTATTTGAGACAGTTGGGTCATGAGAACGTTGTCTCTCTTGTCTATTGCAGGATAGATGATCTGATAGTTGATATCTTTACTAAGCCTTTATATGAAGTTAAGTTTATCAAGCTTTGTATTATGTGTGGGCTTCAAGAAGTTGCAATTATGGGGGGTGTCCTACTGACTAAATATCACCTTCTGAATCTCCAAAGTCGTGTGTTGATGGGGGATGTTGGAACCTTGGGTTATGATGGTTCATCACACTTCTCCTGGAATCATTTGGTCAACAGTAGACCAATATATGGAAATAGTCGATTGATTGATCTACCAGATATCTACATCAATCGATCGAGTGGTCAACAAGTTTTTCGGTCGGACAGTCGACCAACAATCAAAGACAGTTGGTCGGTGGATCGACTAGTCGAGAAATAGACTACTAGTTGGACGCATGGATGATTGGTTCGAGCATCCTTGTTGATCCAACTAGACAACGCAAATTTGGCGTAGTCAACTCTAACCACCGACGATTATATGTGGACAAAATCTTCTCGATTCCAAGGAAGTTGGTTAGACCTTGAATCTATAAATAATAGACCCTATGGGTCATTATCAACAACAAGCCATGTGTACAAGATTGTAAAGTGAACATATGCAAAGATGTTCAACATACATTGTGATGTTATGATCACAATGCGTTGTGCCTAAGTGTTGTAATGGTGTCTTTAGATACCACATGTTATCTTTGAAACACATTCCTCTTCGATTATCTATAGTTATCTTTATTTTTTTGGTATCAGGTTACACCCAATCCCCAACAGAGAGAAACCATATGCCTTCGTCGAGTGCTCATGATGAAGATCATGTTAGAATAAAAGAGATGTGCTTGTTTTTCCATAGACAATATAACAATATTGTCACCCAACCATAGGCACCTATTGTCACCCAACCATAGGCACACAACCACCCCGAGCACCTTTAACCTTGATAGAAAAAATAATTCCAGAAGGAGATATTAAAACCAATAGCCAACCAAGGTAGTGTATCTCTCTCCAAGTCTAGCATACCAAACAGAAAGTCCAAACCATAACCAAATCAGAAAATCCAAACCATAACCAAAGACCAAAATCCATATTGCAGTAGCTATAGCTGCACTCCCTCTCCAAACTTGTGCACTACTAGTATTTATGCAATTGTTAGAGTGCGAATGACAAATGAGCTCTAGTGCCCTCTTATTTATAGTGCTCTTTGTCACCTATCCAAGCCAACCTCTTATTTTAGAGGTTAACCCTTAAATATTAATTCTTTTATTGAGCCAACATGTCTTGTAGGGTTTCTACACATCTATTTAGGGTTTCTCTTGCTTCTTGGAATATTCTAGTCTTGTCAAAGGTTACACGTAGAGGTTAATACCTCCTGCAGCTACCATAACATCAACACTCCCTCCTAGATAAGGAGGTATTAAAGGCAACGATCTTGAGAAAAAACATACCATTCAACCGATAACATCATCATAGCCACACACGCTTTCTCATGATCATGTAGATCAACTCATGAGCAACATCACCACTATCAGTATCATCTGATAGCATCAACTTCATCATATATTGAAGCCATACTTCATCTAAGTAATCGGGCATGATGTTGAATAGGTCACTCACTTCACAGAGTGATACAAGAACCATTCTTCTAATCTGGACATATGTCCTAGAAGAATAATTGTTTCAACAGATGCTGGAAGCCACGCCATGGGCTACAAGGACTATTCTTCTAATCTGGACATACGTCCTAGAAGAATGATTGTCCTGGACCATTTGCCCTCCGGCCACTACTGTGAACTCATGGAAAATGTATGTCTTGTACCAATCTCTCCACTCTGGTCACTATTGTGAACTCAGGGAGACAAAGCATTCTTCTAATCCGAACATACGCCCTAGAAGAATAGTTGTCCATGGTACATCAACAATCTGTCAACCTGGACCATTCTCCACAAGGAGAATGTATGTCCACCAACAATTTGTCCTGCATGGACCATTCTCTGCCTGGAGATTGTCTATCCATCAACACACTGACTATCCATCTAGCTGGAAATCATCTCCAACACTTGTGATAGTCTCCATGGCAATCAGAATAATGTCATCCAATAGAACAAACCTATGTTTATTCATAGTAGTATACAAATATTATCCAATGGTACACAACCACTCCTAGTAGGACACTGCTACTAGCCAGTGACACACAGTCACTACCAGTGGATCACATCCACTACAGTAGCATACAACTATTGTCCAGAGACATGCACTCTCCACAACAATCATATCATCTAATATCAACCTGCGCAAACAAATATCATGATACAAACTGAGTCATTTGGGCCATTCCTCCACTCACATCTGTGAGATATGGAAGATCATTTGCCCTCGGAAAGTAAAAACATCAAGCATGGGCTATCTAAACTATTCTTCCCAAGCATAGAAGAATATTCGTCCTTGATTTCTGAACCTGGACCATTCACCTAACTAGGCAATTCCTCCGACACTAATCACAGTGCAACCTAGAGAGAATGGGTATGCCCTAGGGAATGCATATCCCTCATTGTTGAACCTGGACCATTCACCTAATTGGGCCATTATTCCGAAACTAATCACAGCGCAACATGGAGAGAATGAGTCTGCCCTAGGGAATGACTGTTTGAACCATTTCCTAATGGAAATGGTTGTCCTGCACCAACCTCCTATAATGAACCATTCTTCGAAACTCCTCACAATTGTGAACTTCGAAGGAATGACTGCCCGGAGAGGCAAACCATTCCACTTGACCACTACTCAGAGTGACTGCCAAGAATAATGATTGTCCTATACCATTCCCCCACATTGGCCACAAGGGGAATCATTATCTATGATACATCAACAATCTATCAGACCATTTTCATTACGAAAATGATAGTCCGATCTGGACCATTTCCCGAACTGGAAAATGCATGTCTGTTAGAAATCTTGGCCCACTCTTCAGACTGGAAGGTGACTTCCCAACCTGGACCATTTTCCAAACTAGAAAATGACTTCTCATAAATCAATAACATATCAGTGCTCCCTCCCAACCTGGGAGTAATCTCTTCCTTTACCAATAAGGAAGTCATCTCCACAAGTACCAACTTGTCCCTCAAGTACACAAACTTTTCATCTTGGGCAGAGGATTTTCCAAAATATATGTTATCTGCTCATCTGTAAAGATATACTGGACCCCTCTATACTCTATCATGTAGAAAATAATACTCAATCTCAATGTGCTTCGACCTGTCATGGAACATCGGGTTCTCTGAAATCTTCACACAACTTTGATTATCACAATATATCACGTTCGAATCCAACACCTGATCAAACAGTCCAAAAAACAGCTTATGGAGCCACATTGCTTCCATACAAGCATCACAAGCTGCAATATACTCTGCTTCTGTAGTGATGAGTGCAACATAATTGTGTTTCCTTCTAGCCCATGACATCGTGGCAAAGCTCAAACTGAAACATATCCAAGTAGCACTTCTTCTGTCATCTGCACTCCCTACCCAATCTAAATTCATAAATCCATGCAACTGTATATCATAATTCAAATGTCCCACAAAGAAAATATTCAATCGAGTATTCTCCAAATACATTAACGATCCAATCAATTTTCGATACAGAGACGGGTCTACTGGATCATAGTTTCTCAACTTCTTCAGATCTTTCATCATGGGAGCTTGCCATAGATTTGAAATCCATCATCCCAAACTTCTAAAGAATCATTTCAATACACTTCCTCTGTCATAGAAAGTTTTCACCACGCTTTTGTTGTACATGAGAGGCTCTGCACTAGGTTGCTTGAATCCATACAAGGTATTCTCTTATCTTCATACACGAGTCTCTTTCTGGTATACCTCAAAACCTTGAGGTTGTTCTATATGCTTCTCCTTCAATTATTCTATTGAGAAGAACAATATTTACATTCATTTGATGTAAACTCCAGCCCATGGATACTATAGGAGATGTAATGGCTCAGGTAGAGGTATGTCTAGTTACTGGAACAAGTTGTTATCATAGTCTTTCTCCTCCTTCTAGGAGAACCCTCTAGCCCTGAGTCTCGCCTTGTATCTATCAATGCTTAATTCTTTTTCACAATTTCTCACATATATTGTTCTTCATCACAACTTCCTTCCATTCCTTCTGCTTGACTACTTCTAGTGGGTTCAAACTAGTTCAATTGGTTGTTCTGACTTCTCTTTCTTTCTTGGAATCTTCATGTTCTTCCTCATGTTTCTCTTCAATGTTGGAGTCCATAGAATCTTCTATAGATTGAATGCCCTTCTTTCCTGAAAGCTCTAACTTTTTCCTTCTGCCATAGGAACATAAATGTAGATGGACAACCAAGGATATTCAAGGCTTCTTTTCGAAGAAGACTTCTTCTAGAGTTAGGTTGAACATATGTTGCTTATCATGGTTGCTAATCCCAATGAAGAACATGGACATATACTTCATGGTATTCATTGATTCTTCAATGGATCATATTGTTAGGGACTAACTCCCTCCTAATCCTAGCTTCATGCATGAATGAGCAATATGCATGCTCTTCTTTTGTAATTTTGTTATCATCTCCCTCCATCCGAGAGAGTCCATGCTTCAGTCTACTGCATCTCTCTTTGCTTTCTGCAAAATGTCATAAGCATGTTCTAGTTTCCTTTTGATTCCCGACATCCTTTGAGTCTGACTCCTATGAGTCTCTTTTGTTTCTATCTGTTTTGATTGCTACCCATATGGAAGTTGTGTCATACTTATAAACTTCTTCTATGACAACTTCTGCAAGGATTGTTCTTCAAACATATTTCACAAGGGTACCTACCCAGAACAAGAACAACAAGAGAAAACAAGAAATATCTATCTAGAGGAGATGTTAGTTCATCTTGCGAACAAGTATAATAAGCATCTATATCAATAGTATTCATATGCAGTCAAGTATTCATTGCACCTAGAAATAATAGAACCTTTCAAAGACTCCCTTGATATATACAAATTTGAAGCTTAACAATTTAATCAAACCTGGAACCCAAAGCCTCAACTCCTATGGAGGGTGCGCTTGTTCCTCTGAATGTATTGAATCCAAGATTTCAGCTTGGACAAGGTCTCTAATGGTTTCCCTGTAAACACGCTCATGTTTTTCTATATGATATAACTTGGATAGCATATGCAAGTGCATACCTTTGAAACCTTGTAGCATTGTCCAACTTGTCTTCCAATCTAAAACAAGATAACATCTTGATAAGAAGAGATTAGATTCAATGATTAGAACAAGATAGAAACTCTAACAATTACAACTTTGATCACAAAATCAATTTGACCAAAAGTCAACCTTTGACTTTGACCAAAAATTCAAACCTGACGTTTTTGCTAGCTAAGAATACCAAGAGGTGCGCTAGGATAGGGCACACTAGGATGTCAAGGAATTAGGTCAAACATTTCATCATAAGTGCCCAAACACAAGAGTTAGGGTTTGTTGCAGTTGCATAATCAAAAAAGCCTAACTGCAACTGTAACTGATGCCACAACGAGCTTAACGAACAACTTACCAATCTATCTTCCAATGGTTAGACTGTCTGAAGATAGTGTGGACCCATAACCTATTAGAATAAAAGAGATGTGCTCATTTTTCCATAGACAATATAGCAATATTGTCATCCAACCATAGGCACGCAGCCACCCCCGAGCACCTTTAACCTTGATAGATAGAATAATTTCGAAAAGAGATATTAAAACCAATAGCCAACCAAGGTAGCGTATCTCTCTCCAAGGCTATCATACCAAACAGAAAGTCCAAACCATAACCAAAGACCAAAATCCATGTTGCAATAGTTACAATTGCACTCCCTCTCCAAACTTGTGCACTACTAGTCTTTATGTAGTTGTGAGAGTGTGAATGAAAAATGAGTTCTAACACCCTCTTATTTATAGTGCTCTTTGTCACCTATCCAAGCTGACTTCTTATTTTAGTGGTTAACCCTTAAATATTAATTATTTTATTGAGTTGACATGTCTTCTAGGGTTTCTACACATTTGTTTAGGGTTTCTCTTGCTTTATGAAATATTATAGTCTTATCAAAGGTTACATGTAGAGGTTAATACCTCCCGCAACTACCACAATATCAACAAAGCCACAGGGTTGCCATTAACTGGAGCATCGTTATGTTGGGTGCAAGATGAGAGGACGACATTGATTTCCTGAAGTTGTTTCTTCATCTCAGCTAGTTGGATGAGAATCTCCTCACGGTCCACATCTTTATCTTGTAGAACCTTTCCCACAAAGGTTTTAATATACCAATATAGGTCCATCGTTCTCCAGTATTTGGTATCCCTCGCTCTGGAGCTTCCCGGATCAAGTACCCAATGTATCATTTTAGCATCTATTTCCCACTAATGGATGTTGCCTCTCTCTAAGAGGACTTCTTCTTCGATATTATCTATCTCCTCCTAGATATGATGAGGAATTTTTTCTCGGTATTCATGTGCAGTAGCTCTAGCTTCAAGCTGCACCCATAGATTGCTTGATTCAAGACTAGAATTGCGAGAAGTGGAGGGGTTCGGGAGGGTCCTTCTACCTCGACGATAACCATTGTTATATCCACGGCTCAACGACATTGCTACAAAAGAAATAGCAGAGTCTAGCTGAATATTGGATGAAGCCCAGAAGAATTATCAGGCCACACAAAGATTCAAAGTAAAGACTCTCTAGTGGGGAGGCGAGGTTTCCACCTTTATCATACTAATAATCCTCGGAGTCGCAGCGAATCCACCCTTGAAAATTATGTTGGTAATAAGAGCTCTCCACTCAGAGCCATAATATTGAACAATAGCTTAGACATTCCACTCGTAGAAGTGATAAATTTTGAAACGGGATGGAGTTATGAAACAAGGGAGATGGAGTTTACGTCGTTGGTGCAAGCCTTAATTCACAAAAACGCTCACACATCCCTTCGCGTTCGGCTCATACGTCGAAATCATGTGAGTTGACATGCCAACCCACAGAGCCACCTGATGTCTAGTCTACAAGCATGACACATGTTCGCATGGTTCTCCAAGTAGAGCCTCATGTGTCCCTAACACCCCATCCGGGGAGTTCAAATTAATATGTTGTAACCTAGTATGTTTCTTAGATTTTCTTGAATTGCATAATGTACACTTAATGTCTCTTGGGTGGAATTTTATCACTCTTAAGTCTTATTCTACTTCTTTTTAAGAATTGAAAAAATTAACACATAAAAAGATAGGGTTGTAAACTAGATTTTCTACGCTTATTTGGTGTGTTTTATTGCGCTTCCATATATGATTATATTTAGAGTGCAATATGATGAAACTTGATTTTATTTCAAACTCAAAACTATGATATCATAAAGTGGTGTCACCTTCCTTTTAATACTTCAAATTGGATTTCTGTCATATTTGTGGCTATTTTTTGTCCTTTAATATAATTACATATCTATTTTCCTTTCCTTTCATTTATTTACTTTTAGCTAACTCTACATATTTGAGCCTTTGGTTATTACCTTTATAAGGGTAATGTGATCCACAAATTGACAATTTTAGGGTGTTTCTCACCACACCAATGGAACTAACTAAGCTTCGAAATAAGGAAATGTATGTTGTAGTCAAAATAGTCACAATAAATCACTATTTTTCAAGGTTCCAAGAATTATTGTTTTGCAAGAAACTTTTACATTTTTAATTATCTATAAATATTTCCCTATAGAGTAGGTAAGGAGAACAAGATTAATCATTTAATATATGTTTTGATGCCCTTGTTTCATAATGAACTTCTTGTAAACATAAATTATTATCTTCATCGCTATTCATGCGTAAATTCACCATGACAATATGTTTCCATTAGCCCTTCAATTGGGAGTTGCACAGGTTTTTTTTTTTTTTTTTTTTTTTTAATTTATTATTTCATAATATTATTCATAGCAATGTCCATGGGTGTCCAATCTTGTCTTAATATTTTCCATCGAAATGTGCCCATGTAAGACTACAATGAAAAAAACTCATATAATAAGTAAACTACAATAGAATATGCATATTAGATATAACACTAAGAAAAATGAGTGCAACAATACTTACACAACACAAGAAACACTTGTCATAAATATTCGTCCAACGTAAATTATTTAATTAGAAAAAAATTGCCTAGTGACTTTTTTCAATAAGGAATTATTTGCAAGGTTAGTATACTTTCCATGGAAAAATGGAATGACTCGCCTACCTTAAATTGGACATTGAATACAATATTTGCCTCTTTATAACCTCTATTATAAATATAACATCCTTAAAGTTTTCCCTAGCCCAACCATCTATGTTATGGAACTGGGGATTCCCAATTGTTGATTGTCGATTGTTATCTCCTATCCTCTTATTTACAGGGAAGATGTTCTATCGTTGGAATATATGCTCTAGGATTTGCCCCCTATTGCCCAATTATGGTGTTTTCCACGCATTGCTTCTTGTTGTTAGGGGGTGGGGGTGCAAAGGGTGGCCCATCTATTAAATTATTAAAATATGATTGAACTTTTTCAATCTTCACACAAACTTGTAGAAAGAAAGATTACATTACATCATTTTGTAAAATATTTATTTAAAGACGTTGTGTAATTTATCCATTGAAGATAACATTGTTGCACTGCATCCATATGTAGTAAGACCTTCCAATCTCAATGGTTGTTACAAAATATCGAAGGCAACAAGCCATGACATGGTATCCCCTGATATTATTGTTGATCAATTTAATTGAGCATACAAGGGGGCATGGCAAGAATGGATACCTAAGAACCAAGCAAACTTAGCTAGGATTAAACCTTCATTTTCATTTTGATGAGTCTTTATGTAGTTGTAAAACCTGAGTGAATCAAAGACCAAACCAAGAAAGATACCATCCAAGTGAATGAAAGACCAAGAAAACAAAGTTCTTTAGGCTCCGAAGGAGCTTTCTTGAGAGTCGCAAACCTTGCAAACCATCTTGGAGGTACCCAAATGTATTTCCATCTATTATTGAGTCTTCTTATTAGATAATATCTGCCCTCAAAACAACTACAAACATGAGCTACCAAAATTGACAAAAGAGGCTAGGAAAACTTCTAGACCAATTCCTCCACTAAGTTTAATTGTCTTTTTTTCTCAATCTCAGGTATATTTCTTCATGTAAAAGTTTAGAAATCCTTTAAAAAAAATTGTAATCAAGCTTAAGGTTCTATTTCTATTTAGGATATTCCCAATACATCATGTAATTTTTTTGGTAATCACACAAGCAAGCTAGAGCATGGAGCTCTCTCTTGTTGAGTGTTTTGGATTTAAACCAAAGGTCTTAAACAATAAAATTTATGTTTGTCTTAAATATTTTTTGTTGAGAACCCTCAACTTTAATTTAAGTTAGGGAGTTGATTGCATTGAAAACAAAAGCATGGGAAAGCCATGGTCATGTCTCTCGCTAATTTTTTTCAACTATCATAGCCCTAGATGCCTTTAATAATCCATTTGGCAAATAAGGTTGCACCTTTCTTGGCTGTCAATAACCCCAAGACCCCCCTCCTTTATGCTCTGGTAGTAGACGACTCATTTAACTCTTTTGAGATTCTTTCAACCTTTTCAACCTTCTCTTAAGGACCACAATTTTTTTTGGCATATTAGTTTGTTTGTTGTATTGCCTTCTTAAATGAGCACCAACAAGATGAATAACAAATGAGTTATCTTTTGATTCAAAGGCTTGAAATTCAAAATGGATTGAAAGGAATTTAAATATTTTTAGTGTTTTGAGTCCAACTTTGAGTTATTAGTTTGAAATTAAAAATACAATTTTTTTTCTACATTTTACTTTCAACAAATAGCAACCTCACCACTAAATTTTTTGGAAAAACCTTACTTGATACCAAATTGTATTAATTTATATATATATAT
>JZKD02S1677031.1:73898-101962 GCA_000966675.3 Picea glauca | reverse complement strand
TAATCTTTAAAACTAGATTTTCAATATCATTTTATCTTAAGAGATGAATAAAACATAAATTTTATTACATAGTAATAACAAATAATCCATTAACTCTATAAAAGTTGTTAATTATAACTTTTCTTAATATTAGATTTTATGTATCTTCTTAATCTCAAGAGATGTATAAACATAGATTATATCACATTGCAAAAAAGAAGATAATAAAACATAACGTGTATTACATTGTTAATTATAACTTTCCTTAAAATTAGATTTTATGTATCTTCTTAATCTCAAGAGATGTATAAACATAGATTATATCACATTGCAAAAAAGAAGATAATAAAACATAAAGTGTATTACATTGTAAAAGAAAGTAATATACTAAAACATAAATTATATTACATTACAAGAGGAAGTAGTATATTAAATCAATAGAAGGTTGTTTACTAACTTTTGTAAAATCATAAATGAAAATTGCTCAAGCAAATCTATTTTTATAATAAAATTGATTTATTTTAACTAATAAAAATATAAAAATTATACAAAATCACATTACAATCAAATTATTTTGATTTAAATATAAGTATTTTTTGTTAAAATTATTTAAAACTCACAACTAGCCTGATTCACATAAAAAAAACTTTGTTAACACAAAGAGCAAGCACACAATTTTAAATCTCAAGTTTCATTGCAAACACTTCAACTTTAGTTGATCATAAGCTCACTTACTAAAAGAAGTGTATGGCTCTGCAATTAAGTAATTATAGATAATATAAATGTATTTTTTTTTTAATTATTTAGAACTAACACTTAATTTCATTTACAGAAAACTTTGTACTTTGTTAGCATAAAAAATAAACACACAATTTAAAAATTCAATTTCCATTGAAAAACCTTGCAATTTATAAACACACAATTTAAAAATTCTTTTCATTGAAAATACTTCAACTTGTTCCCAAATCATAACCCAACTACTATTACACATATTGTACAACCATTTTAAAAATCCCAAACATTTTATATACAAAAATTATATAAAAAAAAAATGGAAACCATCCAACACTTATTTTATCCACCACCAAAACAAACCATTCCAAAGCCTTATGTTGACCTACATTACATTTTTTAACCTTATTTTATCCACCACCAAAACAAACCATTCCAAAGCCTTATGTTGACCTACATTACATTTTTTAACCTAACTATGTATAGGTCTTCAATCCAATGAAATAATGTAGTCACTTATTTTATCCACCACCAAAGCAAACCATTCCAAAGCCTTATGTTGACTTACATTTTTTAACCTAACTAGGTCTAGGTCTTCAATCCAATGAAATGATGTAGTGATAGGCAAAATTGTTAAAAAAAAAAGTTTAAACAAACTTTCCAATAAGGTTAGTGATTTTACCGGTTTTCTTGGACTTTATTCTACTTATGTTAAAATTATTTTTTAATTATTTTTCATTAATTTAAATTTAATAAGCATAATCTAGTTCCAATCTAGTTCTTTAACTATGACAACTATTATTTTGATGATTTGATATGCAAAATTGTGTAAAATAGGTCAAAACAGTTTTTCAATGGCACTCATTTTAGGTTAATGATTTTATCTTGTTTATCTTATCTGAATCAAAATGGTAAGTTTAAGGTCATAGCCAAACCAAACACCAAATTGGTGTATGAGACCTCCTTGTTTGTGAAATAAGGAACCCCTATTTAACTAGTAAAGTCTATGGAGATGTGCATACCCTACCCCCTTTAGATTTAAACCTATAAACTCATAAAAGAAAACACATGTTCTTAACCATTAAACCTACCTTAACCATTAAACCTACCCACCTGTATCAATGATTTTACATTCTCTCTAATCTTTGAAACATGGATCATTTTTTGAAACATGGATCATTTTCAACTATGGATCATTTTCAACTATGCAAAATTTCAACCAGGTTCAATACAAAATAAAGTTCATGAAATAAGGTTCATGGTTCATGATTAAATGATTAAAGATAGGTAAGGTTATGAGGACTTGGTTGATTGGTTCATGATTCTCACTGTGGCTTGCCTCTTCTGAATGGCACGTTGTTACAGAATCGTGCCCTTGTGGTGCAAATCCCAAGCTAATTTCACAAAATAGATACCCTTCACCGTGCTAGCTTCTAAGGCGAAGAAAGTTCTTATTATGCCGCACAGCACTTCCAGATAAAAAGAAACGTAGCCCCTCAAAGATGTGTTACTTAAAGCATGTTTCGCTTGTAGGCCGTCTCACCTGTGCAAGCGAGCTTCCTCACCTACGTAGGAAGGCCTCCTTGGAGATCGGGCTAGGTGCAAGCCCTGAGTAGGTTTCCCCAGTCGCAGCCTCTTAGCTAAGGGATTCTTTCAAGGGTTGTAAACCTGTTATATTCCATTGTAATATCCCCGTATTGGGGAAGGGCGCACTTGCATTTCAAGGGTTGTAAACCTGTTATATTCCATTGTAATATCCCCGTATTGGGGAAGGGCGCACTTGCATTTCAAGGGTTGCAAACCTGTTATATTCCATTGTAATATCCCCGTATTGGGGAAGGGCACACTTGCAACCAAGTTAATCACAAACATTTAAACCAAACAAATCCTCCAACTTCAAGGGTTGTAAACCTGTTATATTCCATTGTAATATCCCCGTATTGGGGAAGGGCTCACTTGCAACCAAGTTAATCACAAACATTTAAACCAAACAAATCCTCCAACTTCAAGAGAGAAGAAATGTGTAACCAATTTGAACAGATTTATTTCAAAGGTGACTGACTATTTACTATACCATAATACCACAATTCCAACCGAAAACCCAGTAATTTTTATCATTTGCAACAATGCCTTTACACTAGGTCCATAACTTACCGTCAGCGGATCTACTTTTGCCACAGAATCTAGCCAAATCTGAAATAAGTCAAATCAATAAGAAACTACCAGATAAGATGCGGCAAACCATAGCACGGGACCAACAGTAAGGAAAGAATGAAAAGTTCAACTGAACCAAGAGATTCAAAAAGTTCACAAATGTTCTTGCACAAAATAGTAATCTTATATAGGAAAAAGTATTTCCTCAACAGTCTATAACAGGAACGAAGAAAAGAATGGCATCTTCAGATAAAAGAGCCTTGAAATATCATTGTATTTCAAATCTATTGTCCAAGTTGTCATTTTTACAAAAGTTAGAACATGTTAAGCTCTTGCCTCTATACCAGTGCTCATTCATGAGCAGTTGTCCAATAAAATATCAATCCTGGACATTTCAGTTCAGCCATTTTTTTGAACTAAACGAGTGGTTGGAGAATCAAATCCTGCAATTAATATGAACTTTGAAATTTAGTAGTAAGAAGGTTCTGAGACACAGTTGACTAGTTGACTATTACTACATAGCAAGCTTAAAATACAGGAAATCAAAAAGGTAAAAGTGGTATTCCTTGTACTCGTCAAAAAGTTGGGAGAAAGAACCAGGTAAGTCGTCATGTCATGCAGTAATTCTACCAGGACAAAGAAAACCTGAGAAGGAAACCTTGGGGCATGTATGCAAAAAATTGCCAAGGAAACTGACAAAACAAACCAGGTGATCTAGGTCAATAGCAAAATTAGCAGGTGAGGGCACTAGTCGGGATTAGGAAAAAATAAGACAGTTTTCACTACAAGAAAACCAGATCAACCAGCTCCACCATGACGCTGTGGGGAGCCAATAGGTGTATTTTGATTTGAAGCTCGAGCTTCCTGCAGGAAAGGGTGCTGGTTAGAAAGCATCATGATAGAAGGTAATGTACTTCTCATCCCATATCTTACACCTGATAAATTGGCATAATTGAGAATATTTGAATTAGGGATAATGTTATTCCTGCCCATCAGAAACTCCCTAGATTCCAATGTATCCCTGCTTGTCATGAACTCCCTAGCTTCAAGTGTATCCCTGCTTGTCATAAACTCCCTAGCTTCAAGTGTATCAGCACTGAAATATGCAGAAACATCGTCTTTCATCAAAGACACTTCTCTTTCTCTTCCACTTGTAGGTAGATACCCTCCTGTCATTCCAGGAAAGAAACTGGTAGCCAGTTGCCCTTGAGCTCCATCACTGGAGGCCGGAGATGCAAATGGAGAAGAGAGACCTGAGCTCGGCAGAAGGGAAAGAGATGAATTGTTTGAGGGCTGCTGTATTCCCATGTGACGTGGTGAAGCTGTGGTTGAACAATCTCCACCTGTCATGTCAATATTTTCAGTAATTATTCCAGGGATTGGGCAATTGAAGCCTCCCATACTAGCTCCTCCACCAAAGCTACTTGTAGGTGTCAACGAGGTTTTCATAACAGTAGTTTGCTGCAGAGGAGGCATACTGTGATTCCCTGATGTCTGGGGCATTCCCTGAACAAGAACATGAAACCGCATTAATGCCATAATCATGGTCAATGATTCATCAATTTGTTTACTGGAAATGAAACACTGGACTCGTATGCTTCTGAAAATAAACTAAATAAAACCAAAAAGTCCTCGACATAACACAAACCCAGATTTCCTGTGTATCAATTGCAGGCAAACCAAGTGATGGATAAATTCCCCAAGCATCAGACAAAGAAGCTGCATTAATTCAAGAATGTAAGCATAAAGTCAAAAGATATGGTAGTTCCTTCTGAACATACACATGGCAACCCGCATTCCTCCAGCGATTCAACATTGAATCAAGAATGTAAGCATAAATCAAAAAAATATAGTAGTTCCTTTCCCAACATAAATATGGCAACCCACATTCCTCCAGAGGTTCAACCCACAAAATACATCCATCTTCTGAGCACGAACACAGAATGCAGTCTTCTAGAGAGTGAATCAGGACAAATCCATCCGTCCGCTAGATCACCAAACTATAATTAAAACTAAGAAACCAGAAGTTGCATTCTTTTGCAGAATAAATCACGGCTAAATTCATTCTTTTATTAATTCATTGAATATGACACCCAAAAATATTATTTTTTAGGCTTCTCGAAACATATTTACAAAACTTGCAGTTTCTGCCCAAGATTAAATCACTGTTCATTCCCAAACATAAAACACAGAAGCCAGTTTTCGTTGTAGCAAATCATAGCCAAACATATTCATTCATTCACTTAATATAAACACAAGAAAAATATCACTGTCAGTTCAAATCCACGCAAACTCATTCAACCACATCTTTGAAGTAAAACCAAAAGAGCCCATAACACTCATGTGCAAAATGATTGCCGAAAGGACTACCAGTTCATCTCCAGAACATGTAAAGAAGAACCATGAACCTCCCGAGTTTAATTCGTGCACAAAACCAGAGATTCATTTTCACAATAAACATAGAAAATAATCCAAATTATCCTGCATACAATACACAAAATAGAATAAAATATATTATCTGAACATTAAAATAATGGCTCTTTCTTGGCATAAATGACAGTCAAGACCATTCGTTGATCTCTTCCCTGATTAAAAACAAAGAACTCACAATCAAAACCATGTATTCATTCCCAAACATAAAACACAGAAACCAGTTTTCCTTGTAGCAAATCATAGCCAAAGATGATCATTCATTTACTTAATTAAAACACAAGAAAAAGATCACTCTCAGTGCAAATTCAGGCAAACTCATTCAATCACATCTAAATAAAACCAAAGAGCCCACAGCACTTCTGTGTGCAAAAATCATTGCCGAAAGGACTGCCAGTTCATCTCCAGAACATGTAAAAAAGAGACATGAAGCTCCAAAGTTTAATCTGTGCACAAAACCAGGCATTCATTTTCACAATAATCATGGAAAAGAATCCAAATTATCCTGCATAAAATACACAAAAGAAAACAAAATATATTATCTGAACATTAAAAAAAGGCTCTTTCTTCACATAGAAGACAGTCAAGACCATTCATTGATCTGTTTCCCGAATAAAAACAGAGAACTCACATCTTATCTGTCTGGTAAAAGTTAAAACTGAATCAAAAACTTTCAATATACCGACATAAGTATTGAACCCACATTAGTACCCTTCATAAAGCATGGTAATTCATTTGTCTATCCACTAAACATAAACAGACAACAAACATTCTTCCTAGGTGAAGCCTCAAATATAAACCAATCACTCTTGTGTTGTAAAAGTATAAATTGAGAACCCGCATTCTTCATGTTTAAAAGAGTCCAAAATTAATCACCCATGCATTCTATATCCGTAAAGTCGGAATTCAATGCCTCTTTAAGCATAGATCACAGTCAAAACATCCTTCCGTTCATTCAATCACCATAATCCAAACAAAACATATTCTTTCTTAAAATATACCTCACAGTCAAAACCTCGAGAACCCAAATCTTCCCTAGCATAACAGTCAAAATATCAAATAATTCTTGTTCTGACAATACACCAAGAAACCACTTTCTCACTAAGCAATAATAGTCAAAGCATCCACTCTTCCATTCTCTTACATTAAGACTGAGAACCCACATTCTTCCTGAGTATATAAATCACTGTCAAACTAGCCATTAATTTAATCTATAACCATGACTGCAGAACAAAGCATGGTCAAAACCATTGATTTAAGTCAGTTTATTCATCCTTTAGATATATATGTGCAACAAATCATTTAGTCACGGAGAAACACACCCTTCTTGAGAGTCACTCGCATCCCAAACATTCATCATTCATCACAGTCTATTCTATAACCGTACCCCGAAAACCCTCAGTCTTCTGAGTGTAAAGAAAACAATCAAACAATCTATCAATACATCCTATTAACTATAAGCAGGTGCAAACCCTCTTCCAATACAAAGTATATCCATAAATGCGTGCAGACACTGTTTGTAAATCACAACAAAACCCGTTCATTTTATTCAGAAGTTATGCATTCTCTATAGTTGCTGAGACAAAAACAATCATGTAGACCATGAATTACAATTTATAGTAACATGGATTAAAAAAGGGCCAAAACTGAAACCCACCTTCCTCCCGAGGGTGTAAAACAAACTATCTATGGAACTAACATTCTTCCTGAGCATAAATCAGACAACACTATTGTTTTATGTCAAAATTTCATGCATATTCTATGAACACAGAGACAAGGGCAAAACCATTTATCTCAACATTTCTTAATGATAAACCAAGAACCGACATCTTTTTTTATTGTGAATCATAGAAAAGATATTCATATATTCAGCCAATAAGCATAAATTGAGAAGTTGCATTATTTGCCCATCAGTAAGTCACAGTCAAAAGCCAGCAGTTCATTCATTCTAAAGCCATCAACCAAGAACCAGCATTCTTCCTATGTACATATCACAATTAGAAAACACCCACATGTTTTTAAAATTATCATAAACCAAGAACCCACATTCTTCCTATGTGTAAACCCAGTTGAAAAGCAATTATCACACATTCAATAACCGAAACCAAGCGCCTGCATTCTTTCTTGAGCATAAATCACAGCCAACAAATCCAAAACTCCTTTCATGCATTTCATGAGCAAAAACTGAAACCCCACATTCATCCTGTCTGTAACCATAGCCAAAAACACACTCCTTCATACTAACACCATAAATCAAGATTCCACATAGTTCCTATCTATGAATCCCAATTAAAAAACAGTCATTTTGATATTCTACAGTCATAGGAACAGCCAATGTTCTTCTCTAGCACAAATGACAACGAAAACCTTGGCTTCATTCATTCTATGACTATAAACAGAGAACCTGCATTGTTCCATAGCAGGTCAATCACAATAAAACATCTACTAATGCATCCTTCCTGAGAATAAAAATCATAGTCAAAGACTCAAAGCATCCACTAATGAATTCTATAACAGTACCACAGACCCAGAATCCACAATCTCCATAAACACCCATCACAGCCAAAAATATCCATGAATTCATTTTATGACCAAGTACAGAGAACCAACATTCCCTACGAAGACATATATCACAGTCAACTCATCCACTGATCCATTCTATGACCACAGTCTGAGATCTAGCAATCTCCGTGAACACATACATCACAAGCAAAAATATCAAATATTTCATTCCATGACCTCATGATAACCAACATTCTCCATGAACACAGACATGACAGTTATTCTCATACATGCGTTCATTCTATGACGACAAACTGAGACCCAACATTCTCCATGAATACAGAAATCACAGTCAAACTCCTCCATTAATTCATACTATGACCACACAATGAGAACCAACATTCTCCATAAACATAGACATCGCAGCCAAAATCATCCATTGATTTAATCTATGACCTCAGACTGAGAACCAACATTCTCCATAAACACCTACATGAGTCAAGCTCATCCATTAATTCATTTTATGACCAGACTGAGTACCAGTATTCTCCATAAACACATACATCACAGCCTCATACATCAATTCATCCTATGAGCACAGACTGAGAACTAGCATTCTCTGTGAACACGCATATCACAGACAAAATCAGCATTCATTCATTCTATGACCACGGACTGAAAACGGACATTCTCCATGAACATATGCATCAAAGCCAAAATCATCCATTAATTCATTCTATGACCTAACCATTGATCCATTCCATAACTAAAAACAGAGAACCGCATTCTTCATCAGCATATGAATCACAGCAAATCATGCATTGCCCCTTTATTGGCACAGACCCGCCAACCCACATAACAGTCAAAACCATACATTCATCCCATAAATCCATTGAACCAAACACCCACATTACCCAAATCACAGTCAAAACCATTCATTAAACTCACATCCTATGCACAATCCTCAAAACCATTCATTAAACTCACATCCTATGCACAATCCCCAACAACTCACTCATTCAAGCTATGTATCCTCTACACCAAATCAGGACCAATACCAACAGGCAAAACACAAATTCAGGGTCAAACATCAACTAGGATCTCTCCCTACCTGCGCTCTGTAAGTGGTGCCATCAGGCTCAACAATCCATCCCGCTTCATTAGCGAGAGCCCTCAAAACATCATTGATATCAGCCCTGGGAGGAAGATTGTACCCCCCATATTTCCTCAAACCATTGAAAATCTTGGTAGTGATGGACCTCCTGTGCCGCTCTCTCAACTTGGTCTTCTCCTTCTCGCTTGCACTGGACTTGGGCTTCAGCTGCTTCTGCTCCCCTTCACGGGAATGGGCGTCGTGAGAGCTGGATTCCTTCATTTGGGCCTCTCTCACTTGAAACCCACTAACTCCCCAGCATTCTCAGACAATGACACAACACTTCATTCTCAGAGCCATAACAACACCTTAAATACAACCCATTAGGCCTTAAGACTCGAATTTAATGTTGAGCTGAACAGTAGTTTGGTTTCTTTCTGTTTCACGGTCAAAGCAAGCAAGCAAGGTGTGTGTATATACCAGGGGATGGAATATACTAGGGAGTGCAGTTCAGCTGGTTCTTGCTTGGTGGGTTTTGTCTGTTGTACCATCAATCAAAATCTCTTGTGAATCAGACACAAAGGTGTCCGAGAGGAGGGTGGGGTTTATACACAACCAAAGTGGGATTGGAGGGTATATATTTTATGAATATATACAAAAACAAAAAAAAATGTCCAGTTGGGCAATCAATCAAGCTTATAAACTATCGAACAAAATTAATGTCGAATCCCGAGGTGTTAGCGCCACATGGCTTAAATGAAAAGGACAAAGAAAGGGCAGCAAGCTGGCAACTTATTTGATTTTGAGATTACGAAGTGAAGGGTTCAACTTAACTCTCTGTTGATGAAGTTTCGCAATCATCATCATTAGTTTGATGGTAAATGCCTCTTAGTTTAGCTTCGTATTTACAAACAAATCATCATTTTTAAAATTAATCAGTGGTTTAAAAACCCTATTAGATTCGAAAAATGCAAATTTTAAACAACAAATGGTAGGTAGAAACGACTTATTCTCACAAATTTGCTCAAACTTTAATTTAAAGAACTAATTGTCTTAGTTAGATTTTTTTAAAGTGAAAAATAGCATACAGGATAAAAAGTTTCAAGTGGAGCGAGTGATAAGGGATATTTATGTTACTTATTTTTCCCAAATCTATTTTAATAGGAATTTGAGAAAAAAATTAGACATCAAAATCATTATAATAAGACTTTGACAATTTCAAACGATCTTACAGAATATAATAAAATCTTTTAACCACTTCTAATTTTTAGTTATGACCTTTAACTGATGGTCTGATTCCTTTAAAGAGCTCTACCATGTTTTAAGGGTGTGGGGCGGTTTGAATTTAAAAAAAAATATTAATAACACAATTACAATTAAGAGTGYGGGGGAGGTTTGAATGTTTAAAAGAATATTAATAACACAACTACTTATAACCATTTATATTAATAACACAACTACAATTATAACCATTTATATGAAACTTAAAAAATCTTTGAATAATATTTTATATTAATAACAAAACTACAACCTATAACAACAGTCAACAGTGGTATTTATTACCATTTATATTAATAACACAAGTACAATTATAACCATCTATATGAAACTTAAAATATCTTTGAATAATATTTTATATTAATAACAAAACTACAACCTATAACAGTGGTATAAAGCTGTATATTTTCAGAAAATCTGTGTATATCAGTCTCTTACCATTATCTAGAAAAACAAATCCAGCAACGATGAGAAAGTGATACCACTACTATAAAAGGAGCATTTTGTAACCAGCTTATCAAACCCAGTGTGAAATTACAATTTGGAAAAAGTTTGTCATGTGTCAAAATATATTCAAATTTGTCTTCTTCTGTCATGCTATCATCATATCAATGATATGATTCACACCTTAAGCCGCCAGTACAATTCATGTATTTCTTGCCTATATATACAAAATCTGTCCTAATCATTTCATGTGGCCTGTGTCCTATAAAATATATTATCTTAGTTATCAGAGTATCAATATATTTTCATAAAAGATAGATTATATTAGTCATGCTCATGGATCTGGTTTGAACTGGACTGTCCTTGGCTTGCTGGTTGCAAGAATAGGAAGTCTCCCCAGGCAAATGCAAAATATTCCATTACTTTTATGTGTGCAGGGATGGTTCCAGGGGAGCTGTCACCCTGTGCACTTTTGATTGCCTTTTTCACAAACCAAATGATATTGCAGATACTGGTCGTACCAATCAGATATCTGGACCAGATGGCACATCAGTTGCACAGTATTCTAACGAACCTCTCTCTATAGTTGAGCATAACTGACAATGTCATGGACCCTGTTTGGTTTGTTGAAATGGCAGTCCTTTGAATGTTTAAAAGAAGGAAGAGACTAAATATCATAATTAAGAAATGGTGTACTTGGTCAATGATTTTAATGAAACTTTGATTGAGTTCACCTTACCCTAATCATCACAAAATATTCTGTGAAGATTATGGTATGCATGGTTTGTATTCAATTTCATAGGAAGGCCCCTTGCTTTTTGAATTTATTTTCTCACCTTGACTATGTTGCTGACTCATGATATCTCATTTACTTGGTGGCTGATTTGTATTCATGAGGTATAGGTTGTTTTTTAATGTTAGAATCTATATTTTATTTTTAGGAACTAATTGTTTCAATTTTAGGAATCAAGTGTTTCAAGTAAAAATTGCATGATAATTATTATTTCATTATTTCATTCTTGTTTTAAAAAAAATAATATTTATTTATAATTAAAATTAAATAGAAAATTATATGGTTTTTAAAAATTTAATAAAATATATATAAAACATTAAAAATCAAATTTATAAATTATAATGAATTCCTATCAATTTATTGTGGATCATAATTGATGGAATTTTGCAGGTAAATTTTTCGCCACAAGGCAATTTACCCATCACCCATCAAATACAGTGACAATATTCACAGCCCATCACAAAACTCAGTTAAAATGTGAAATAAGTTTGATAAATTGGTTTAGACCGGTAAATTTGACAGGTCTCTTGCATTACAAATTCCAACCCTCAAGCCAATTCAAACTCACCTTTATGATACTTTTTCTCATTTGATAAAACATTGGATTTTATTGTGTATAGTTTTTATGGGTTAAGTGTGTTATGTTTTAATCAATATGTTTTGGTTGAATTTTTCAATTTTATAAAAAAAATATAAAAATTAAAAAACAATTTTGATGATAGTTAAAGAGTTTAATTAGTTTTGAGGGTTAGTTTAAATGATTATGAGTTAGGTATGCAATTTTTTCTTCTAAGTTAAAGCAGTTATTCACTTTTTTTATTTTTTCAGTTGGTCTAACCCATTTATCATTCATAGATTACCTGGAAGTACTTGAAGAGATTTTCCTCAATGTGTTTTTCTTGGAAAAAAATTGAAGAGTTTCATCTTAATGCATTGATTAAAAACATAATATGTAATGAACCCAAAAACTATACATGTTGCTAAGAAGAAGTTAAATGTTTTATGAATTTGAACTTTTTTGTTTTGTCATCATCAAAATCTAGTCATATAATTTTTGTCAAAATTGTAATTTTGAGGGTGGCAGGTGCAGAGGGGATCATCCTTGATCTCGAAGGAAACCATGAAAACACATTTGAATGGGGATTGGGTAGGGCTTCAAACAACCAAGCAAAGGCATTAGTTTTATTCCAAGGGTTGAGAATTATTGATGAAAACCATATCAAAAGGATTATTGTAATAGGGGACTTGATATTAATCATCAAATTGATGCTAAGATCCTCATTTCTGAGTGATGAAAAGCTTATAAGAACTATAAGGAGAATCAAGAAGGAAGTCACCAAGTTTGAAATTGTTGAGTTCTTGCACATCCTAAGGAATCCCAATCAAAAGGCAAATTGTTTGGCCAACAAGGCCATTCTCCTAGACTATGGCAGTCTAAGAACAAAAAGTGGGGAAGCATTCTAACCCATCCCCTGAGCATTAATCCATAGTTACGAAGCAATCTTGCATGGGGGACAATTGGCATGTTAATTTGCATGGGAGGGCTAATTACAATTCATGGCGACCAAGAAGTAATCGACTTGCAATACCCCCAGACACTCAGAGATTAATGAGGGAGCATGCTCATCAGTTACTTCAAAGGTTGAGTCTTATTGTAGGTGGGATAATGGATTTCATTTCAAGATTGAAGTTCAAGGATTTTTGGTGGTTTCTAGGCATATTGCTCTTGGTTTTGTTTTCCCTAGTTCAAATTGGGACTCTAAATTGGTCTCTAGCTCTCTTAGATTACCTTTATGGTGTTAATGTTTTGGTAGTTGCGGGAGATATTTTCCTCCTAGACAACTTTTCTTAGAGAAGAAGAAGATTCCAAGAAGTCAAAGGAAGACCATTGAACAGTTGAAGAATACCTCAGAAAAGAATAAAGTAAAATAGAAGACTAGAGAAGAGAAGTCGACGCACATGAAATAATAATAAAGTGGAAATATAATTTCCAGGAAGAGAAGCCGGTCCACAGAAATAATAAAGACCCGGAATAAGAAGTCGGCCCAAAACAGGCGCCCATATTAGTATAAATACAAGTCTAGGTCAGTTCATTCGTACAACCACACAGTTCTCCTTCTGTAGTGCGCACTAGGCAGTTGCAACTACAATTTCGCTATTTCTGGTTTCTCGTTCTCTTGGAGAGTGCACCCCACTTGGGGAAGGATATTCTTGGTGGTTCTTGGTGATCTCTCTTGTGCGCTACCTCTAGAAGAGTTGTGCTAAGTTTGTGTGGTGTTGCCTAGTTTCTTTGTGCCGGTTGCAGTTGTAGTTACCAGTTGTGTCAATTATGTGGTGTGCTATCTTGCTCTAGTGATGCGCCTATCTTATGCCAGTTATGTGGTGTTGCTCAGTTGTCTACCCTCGCTAGGGTTAGACAAGAAGAAGATAAGTATTTTTTATCAGGGTTTTTTCATTCTTGGTTTGCTCTTGTGAATAAAGCTTGTTCATGGTTTTATTGGAATATTTGAAAGATTCTCTCTAAGAAAAGTTGGTTGGGTTTTTCTCACATTTGGGGTTTTCCCAAGATAAATCTTTGTGTCCTCTTGTGCTTGTTTATCTACTACTTATATATTTCAGTGTATGATTATTGAATGTTAAAAGAAGATTAAAATGCTATGGTAAATCTAATGTTAACGAAACTAATGAAAATCTAACATATGGGACCCTAGCCCTACTGGTTTGAAGGGTTTGTGTCTCATTGGCTCTGGTTCACATGGTTCTAGTGGCATATATTTTGGATTTAGTTCATGTGGCTCAAGTTTCTATTGGCTCATGTGTTGTTGATTATGGTCTAAGTGGCTTAGTTCCAGTTGGTCAACATGACTCAAGCTCTTTTAGCTCTAGTTTGCATGGCATAGCTTGGTGGTTTGGTTGGTTTGTTATGTTTTGCATGGTTTTTCTTATCCGGTTGTGTAAAACTCATTTGCTCCCTTAGAAGCCCTCTGGTTTTCTCTATAGAAAATTACAAAGGGTCAGTCATGTCTCATGCTTTCTACTCTTCTTATCCTTTTCTAAGGTTATGTCGAAAAGTAATCAAACCACTGGGTATGCTAGAATGATAGTTGTGGGTAGGGATAAGAGGTTATTCTGGGTATTATGTAGTGTTTTCAGTATGGATCATGGGCATCCTAGGAGATGTCCATTGTATGAAACCACAAACATTCACAAAGTTTTAAGAAGACGAGGGAATATATCATTGATAATAGGAACTCAATTTTCTCAATTATTGATAAGATGCACTCCCAAGAAGATGTTAGAAATATTGAATATGTCTTCAAATTGGAAGCCATGTACGGTGAAAAGAGACAAATTGAAGAACATCAAGCTAAGTGTGTTGCTCTTTGACAACCGATTGTGAGTTTGGTAGGAAATACTACTTTAATTAATTCAAATGCTAGGTTGTCAATTGGGTTTGATGTGGGGAGGTAAAAGAGGATGAGATAGTGTAATAGCACTAGGAGGATGTGAAAATGTTGAGTGTGGATCATAACTGCCTAGATAGCATAGAAAACTAGGAGGAAGTTTATAGACACCATGCTTTTATACAGTAAAAGTGCATAATGTTTTGTAAATTTTACTTGATTTTAGGAGTTTTTTTTAGAATATATACTAGTAGTAATTATCCAAAATCCTCTATGAAGGATTGTCTTGTCCCCTTAGACAATAATTTTCAAATGTTGGACAATTTCCAGATAGTTTTTTTGGACAGTTAACATATATTTCTATTATCATGTTGACCAGTGCAGCTGCAACATACACAATATACATGGTATTGTTAAAAAAAATAATTGTAATTTTGGATTTGATAAAATTGTTCTTTTTAATGCAAAAATGAATTCAGTGACCTTGAATACCCCTATTACAACTAGATTTTGCAACGTTGCTATTTGATATCTAATTTCATCAATCCAAAATTATTGTTGTCGAATTTTATGTTAAAATAACCGATTTCCCCTCACATTATTTTGAGTGGTTGGAAAAGGACAAATTCACAAAACATTTAGACTACAACCATTGTTAATATACTATGAAAATCCATAACCTATGATTGAAATTCATATTATGTTTCTTTTGATATTATCATAGACCTTATCAACAAACAAAAAAACGAGCATAAGTTGTTATTAACATAATCAAATATATAGTATGTAGTATTACCTATATCATTCATAATAACAATACTAATGTTACTTTGATAGTAATTTTAAAAATATATTATTATTGTTGTTGTTATTATTATTATTATTATTATTATTATTATAAATCCAACAAAACAAAAATTAAAAATGTCATAAAGGGGAATCCAAAAATTAAAACATATAGCAAAAACATCTTAATATCCAATAATTTAATAAATGTAACCATAATTTTAGTCATTAAATAATCAATATCATCATTCAAGTGTGAGGCTTTCTCATTGATGATTCAAAATGGATTATTAATATATTTCTTCTTGGTTATGTGAGTAGAAAAGCAAAGTTATGGCTTAGTTGGAGCTATTATAGATTGAATCTTCAATTTGGCAATTTCAAGGAAGGAACTTCAACCTCAATTTTGGACCTTAAAGAACATATTTTGGAGTTCAAGACAATAATAAAAAGGAATAAGTTTATTTTTCTTGGCGTAGAGTTTGTTGAGATTTTTCCAATGATGTATCTTATACTTAAAAAATAGTTCATATGTAGAATTTATGTTCTCAACAAGTTGATTGTCACTTTGTCCATTGCAATACCATGTGGAGCCCACGTCAACACTTATAACAAAAACATGTGGACCCAACCAAGTATAGATTTTCAAAAATATTTTAGAGGATCAAAAACACTAACCCTAACTTAAAGAAGGGGATCCAAAACTCTAAACTTAATCACTAAGAGGGAGAGTTATATCCCTACTACAAGGAGAGAAAGGGGTTGCATTCCTATTGTAATGATTTATTGTTCCATGCTCGAGCAAACGAAGATATGTAACAAAGCAGAGCAATGGAAGAAGGCAACCATGTAGTAGTATGCACCATGCCACGGTGTTAGTGTACTCCATAATGAGTTAGTTTCTTTGCATTGTAATCTTTAAGAATAATATGAGTGGGGCACAATCATTTATTTCTAGTTGAAGTTTTTCTCTCATAAGTTTCTCCAATGTAAATTGTGTGTTTAATGGTGTGTTTCATTGTTGTAGTTTTGTTTTTACGTCTCATATAACTTAAATAATACGAGTGGTGTTTTTTTAATATCATTTAAGCTTATGCATGAATATGTCATTGTGTAATGAGGTATATTATTGTCATTTCACATGGAAAGTGACAAAGTACTAATATGTTATGACAAAATGTTCATTGAAATACATAAGATGGTTATAAATCATGCATAAGTTTAAGATTTGGGGACTGTAACCTCCCAACCATTATTATTTTGTTGTTGCTTCTTAATGTCTAAAATTATGAGGACCAAACGAGTTTTATCATTGTTTAGCTTAGACGAGTTGTGCAGTCAATTGTGGCAATATTCTTAGTACTCATTGATCATTTAATCAATTCAATGCTAAGATTTGTTTTTATTTTGAGGATATTGTTGCAAGTGGAATGAGAGCATAAGGGAGGACACATGACTTAAAATTAGATAAACAATATGACTTATATATGGACCAAAAATATTTGAGAGACGCCATGATTTATATATGGATAAACAATATGACAAGATTAAGAACCCTAAAATAAACAAGATGAAGAGCAATATTTATACCTCCTCCCATAAATTATCATGAAAAAAATCATGCTTTGGTTATACAGGAGATTTATAAACACTCTCCACCTAAATTCCATGTAACATGTTTGGTATTTAATCTTCAAAATTTATTGAGGTGAATAAAAAAATTAAATATTTACACTTTAAATACAATCACATCTCACCCACATAACAATCCTTCACAAAACTCAACCCAATCTCATTCTTTTACACGGGGTGCCTTACCCACATATCAATCCTTCATAGAACGCAACCCAATCTCATCCCTTTACATGGCACCCCATGTAAAGGGATGGTACCTTTAGGGGTCTTGGTTTTCCACCTTTAACATGGTAGGCTAGTTTTTTAATTATATTCAACATGTTTTAACTATCACGATAAAGTATAATGAGATGATTTTGTTTATAATTTATAAGTCAAAGTCTTCAATGAAATCGAATTATTTGAAATCTTAAGATTTAGAGGTGCTTTAATTTTAACACGTGATGGTGTTTTATACTCTACCTTTGTAATGGGAAATACTTCTATGACGGGAAATACAAATATATTGTTTGTTTTCTGATCTAAAATACCGTATTTGAAAACTGAAAACAATAATTGTAATATCATGATAAAATAATAAATAACAAGCTTTAATGAAAAGTTTTATAATTTTTTAACAACATGTATTATTAACTTAAGTTAATTAAAAATGAAAATACAAGAGATGAGCATCATGATTTAATCATGATTTATAGTAGTAAATCTTTTACAATATGTAAGCAAGGTTGGAATTTGAAAATAAATTCACATTTTAAATATGATTTGATGAAATGTGATGGACATGTGAACTTTTTACTATATTTTACATCGAATCTATCTTGTGATGGATAATTTGGTCATCAAATTACATCCTTGTGCATAAGGGAAATGCCAAATATCAATTATCACTTTATCAATCATCAAACTTTTTTACAATCGACTCTCTAAAACCCATCAGAGTGGAACTCTATAAAAATCTATTATTCAAAAGGATTTACATTCAACCACTTTGAATAAGGCTCTACATTGAGCCTATGTGTGTAAAGGAAACATCAAATAACTTTATCAATTATAAAATTCTATTACAATTAAGCCTCTAAAACCCATCGAGCATGGAACTCTACAAATACCCACTATTGATAAGGATTTACATTGAACCACTTTAGACAAGACATTAAGGCACTACACACAACTCTGCATATGGAGTCACTTTGGACAAGGCTCTACATTGAGCCACTACATACAACTCTACATATGGAGTCACCTTGGACAAGACTCTAAAAAGAGCCACCTTAATGGATAGATAATGATCTCAAGACTTCATCTATATATAAGCTTTAACAATGAGAATACCGCTTCAAATGATGAATATGGTAAAATAAAAAAACTCATATACCAAGTCACTTGGGTACATATATTAAGTGACAAGGAGCTACATAAATGTTCCACTGAAAGACCTCAATAAATTTAATGATGCCCCTTTACAAAGGGATGAGGATAGTGATTGTCAAATCCACCCCAAGTTGCATGTATTCTATTACCACACTTTATAATAGCCTTGCCAGGTGGTAGTCTCCTAGTGAGTGCCTCAAGTCAAAGTTATGTCATTTGACATGGATCTCATTCGTACAGTTTGTGAAACTTTTAGCTACCGACAAGGAATTATCGTACACCTATGAACTTTGATTTGTACATCAAGCATAAAAATTGCTCAACTTTAGGGTATGTTCAACAATCTTTATCATTTCCCATTATAAAGTCACCATCTTTATTATACTTAATCTTACACTCAATTGTGCCTTCTATATATCTAAAAATCCATCTAGCAACATTCCAATGTGTGATCTTTAGTAAAGACATAAATCTAGCAACCATAAAAATTGCATAAATTAAGCATAACACCCCCTTAACAATATTATCATCAACACACCAAATTTTTACAACATTGTCCACCATACAGAAATTTCCATCGAACAAATACATATTGAAACCATAAAAATTTCATGATTCCAACCTACTTTTAGTATCACTTCAAAGTTTTAAACACAATTTTTATTTGTTTCATAATTATTGTCAATTTTCACTGCTATTTTTTATATTTCTTATTTACTATGTCCATTTATAAGTCAAATACGCCTAACATATATGCATCTTGAAAAAAATTATAACATAAATATCTTTCTATGCATGAGTTTAAATGCTTACCACTAAACAAATCCCAACATAGTAATGTCCATTTCTTATCTTTGTCCCTTTTATTTGTTTTTGCTATGTTATTCATCACTACTTCTCAAAACGGTCATAGTCCAAATATGCCACAAATTGGCTCTTTTTTAGCAACATAATATAACCAAAAAGGAAACTGACATTTTTGGCCTCAAATCCAATAAGATTCATTTTGGATCAACATAATTGCACATATCATATGTTAACATTGCACAATTTAATTACAATAGAGGTATTTAAGGGTGCACAATCCATTTATACCTTAAAAATAACAATTTTATCAATCCAAAATTATAATTTTGACAAAGATTACATAACCAAATTATAATCGTAACAAACTTGAAAAGATAAAAAAAACATAGAAAAAGTAGTATTCTTCTATCAATACATGCCTGTTTTTTACTTAATTTTAATTGATATGGTAACTATCATGACCCCATGGGACACATGTTCAGATCTTGCTATCGTTCACCTCCTGACGATGTGCGACACCGCGATGGTTCTTACTTGGTTGCTTGGAAACATCAATAATAATTTGTCCGGACTACGCATCTTCACCTAGAGCATACCCATACTCTGTTCTAGGCTACAGGTGAGTCACACTTCTACTCTAGTGCAACTTTTGTATACTTAGTCAATATTGTTAACATTTTAACACTTAGTCATATATAAGCATACATCCATGAACATGAGAAACCAAGAGAACAATGGTGGAACAAACGAATGATACACAGAGAAATAGTGTGGGCAACACGAACCGTGTCTAACACCTGACTAAGTCTTTGTTATTGTGAAACGGTTACAATATGAGCACTACTTGCTTGGTTTACAACTTGGGTAGTGTCACACAACTTGCCTCACCTCACCGAGACACTTATACACAGATTCATCACACCAAGACTCTTTGTTACAATTGTCTCTGCAACCTCCTACAATGCACCTCAAACGTGCTCTCAACTGTAGACTTGATATCTCTTTGTTACCACAGACTTCACCAAGTTAACACAAATTTTGGTTATGCCTCACACATCCCTCCAATAGACCTTCATTTCCAAACTTCCCCAAAATCTCCTATAGTGTCCCACCCTTGGCTACTTGTCTTCCATCTTGGTAGCTCTGCCTTAGTTCTTCGTTGCCTTAGAATTTTTCCTCTGACTTGTCCTCTCCAAATCTCTTGTCAAAATTTTCCTTCCTTGGTAGTGTGCCATTGTGCTCTTATAGGGACTCCAAGGGTCACCAACATGAAATGTCACGTCCTTTGGGTGTATCGTGCCCCTTCGCTAACACGAGGGCTTCACTTTGTTGACCAATATCTTATTACGTTCATTCATAAAGGGGGTTTTTTAATTGTGAAAAATAAGATGAATATATTGTAGGTATTGGAGGGTATGTGTGGTCTCACGTGGTTTATAGGTATTAGGGGGTATAAAATGGGGTAGCTAGTTAAAATAAGGGTTTATTTTATTGGAAATATGTATTGGGAGGGGGGTTTAACAAAAGGATTTTGGGAGGTATTTATCAATATCTAGTGAAATTAGGGGTATTCTTTAATACCCCATGAATGCAGGCATTATGTCATAGGTTCACTAAGTGAATACCTCGTGTTCGTAAATCATACACTCAATCGACTCATCATGCCCCTCCATTGACCCGGTGCGCCCAAACGAGCCCACACACCCACCAACCGTCATGTCTCTTGGATTGATGTGCCCCATCCTTGGGAACGTGCCCCTTTCTTAGTGCTCTTCCTTGTATCGATCATTATGACTCCTTGTTGGTGTGTCGATGGGGTCATCCAGCCTCTCTGGTGGCCCATGTTGCCAAGGGAAAACATGTCCATTCCTTGGGCATGCTCTCAAGTTGCCTCGCCCTTGCCCAAACGAAACTCAAGTCTCTCTCAATCATTCTAAGGAAAGTAAGATGTGTGCCCCATTGGTGTTGTGTGTCATCATCGTGTGCCCAAGGTGCCCCTACTCACACCCACACGTCTTTGTTCGCCTAACTGATCACATGCCCTTTGTGTTCTCTTGCTCGACTCGTCCCCAAGTCTTCTCAAAGAGTGTGCACACTTGGTGGGTGCCATGGGAGACCTTACATCCTCCCCCACTCCAAGTTGTTTTTGTCCCCGACAACATCCATTGATATCTATGGTGTGTCTACCCCATCTCCAAATATCATCACCACTTAACAACTGTTGTCTCCTCAATTGTTTTCATCAAGACAAACTCCCCTTAAGAAGTTACATGAGTCTACGAAGTGTCGTGCCTCATTGACTTATTGTTGCTTCCATGCTTCATTCCTTTTTCACATGCTTCACTGCATTGGATCCCCTTGTGACTTCGGTCTATTGGTTAGCTAGTCCAATCATCGTGCCTTTGTCTCAAGAACTCACATCTTCACATTTAAACATCATTTTTTGTCTGCAAACTTGTCACGCATACAACTCCTCATTTCCTCTAATCTGTCAAGTCACCCATCTACGTTCTAAGAGGGGCAGTGAGGCCAACCTATTATGGTCTAGTTTGAAGGTGAAGATGGATGGTTGGTTGGGCCATCTCCCTCATCTCCAATATGTCCCAATTGATCGACGACGAGTCATTGTACTTCTATTTTATATACATAAGTAGCAGTACACTTGAACCAATTTTTCCTTCGCACTCCTCTATGAGTCATTCTAACTCAGGGTCATACGACCATTCACCATGCCCAAGTTCGCTAGAGGAGGAATCAAACCCCTCCTTGGTTCTCTTCCACCAAGGTTGTTGCGTCTCCCACACATCCTCTTGGTATACGGATGGTCTCTGCTCATGTTCAACGAACTACTCTGACATCCTCATCTTTGTGACTTCCTCTGATCTTCATTGTGATTCATCCACTTTCAAACAGAAATCAACCAAGCCATCCATTGTCCTAGCTAGATCTCTGACTATTTCTTCAACATTGGCAAGCCCCCATTCCACTAACATAAGCTTCCTTTCGTCTTCTATGTTAGGTTGTCCAACCATCACCCCACATTGTCAAAGTTTGTCTCCACAAGGTTTCCTGCTTTGGTTGTCTTCAACAACCATCTGCAAGGAAGACATATGTGTGCCTCCTTCCTTCCTCCTTATGGTAGGAATCAAACATGGAGTATGTCCTGAGAAAATGGCCAAACTGTTCATGTGAGGAATCAATTTTTCCTTTTCCTTCCTCATGAACTCCTATCCCAACACAACTTTGAAATCATCCATAGGAACAATGGTGAAACACATCCTTTCGCACCAATCACCAAGCTTCAACAAGATTTCCTTGCCCACACCAATGACAATCTCTACACATGTGTTGATTGTCTTGAAGGTTGTCTACATCAGTTCTGGTTGCAACCCATCCTCTGCACCATGTCCTCCCTCAAGAAGTTATGAGTCACCCCATTGTCCACCATGACTACCATTGACTTCATGTTGAGTTTGGCCTGCACATAGAAGAGCTTTGTCTTGTCTTGCTCTTGGATCTTCATGGATTCACCCTCCATGATATTTTTCAAGACCTGCAAAACTCCAACAAATGGGTTGTCTACCTTCTCCAAAGCATTCAACTTATGTTTCAAGGGACAATTCTTCACATAATGCTCCTTGGCACAAATCCAACATGAAATCAACTTATTCTCTTTTGTTTAGTCTGTTTTCTTGGCATAGTCTTCGTTGCCCTTGAACGTCTTTGTTTTTCCTTTGTCTTGCTTCTTCCCCTTCCCTTATTGTTGCTTCTCATCTTGGGTGTCCTCAATGTTACTAGGACCTATCTTGGGTTCACCTCTAAAGTCCAACAATTTTTCCATTGCGGTGATGGTTTTTGCAAGAGTTTACATGTTATGTCATCACAACTCACTCTGTGCCCAGGGCTGCAGACCATTCATGAAGTGGAAAAAATTTTCTTCTTCCAAAATGTCTTTGAGATCCAACATGAGCCCTGTGAACTCCTTGATGTAGGCTCAGATCTTACTAGCATGCTTGAGAGCTAACTATTGATTTCTTGTGATTCATGCTTGGTTCCCCGGACCAAATTGTACCTTCAAGGCTTCCTTCATATCTACCCAATTTTCGATCTTCTCAACGATTCTCCTAGCTGCTAATTCTTCCACTCGGTTCCTCCATCAAATCTTATTGGTTCGTGTCAATAACATCAATACAACATTTAGTTTGGCTTCATCCAAAATTTTGTTCAACTTCTCCAAGTACTACTCAATGCCCAACACAAGTTGTCAAACAACTTAGTGTTGTGGGTACCATCATATGGCTCAGGTTCCTTTATCTTGATCCTCATCGGCGTGACAGTAGAGCTCAATCCATTATCCAAAGCTTGTTTCAAGAATGTGATGGTGTCATTTAGGTCCTTCAACCTTTGTGTGACTGAGGAAAGTGTGTCCTCCACTACATTGAATCTACCCTAAACATCGTCGGTTAAGGTGTTGGTAATCACATTTGCGGTTTCCTGGAACCCCTAGATGACTTCACTAAACATGTGCTTCATTCTGCCTATCTCAATCTCCATTCGATCGACCTTCTCACCATGTAGGCACATTGTGTCTATCAGATGTTGTAGTATACCTAGGGAGATACCCAATGGGAATGTGGTTATGTATTATTAGTGGAGGCCATTCAATGTAAGGTGGACTTGCTCCACTATGTTATTAAATAAGGCCCACTATGGTAGTTAGATATAATAAATAGGATTTCTAGAAGATTCCTTCTCTAGAATGTTCCTAGAAGATAGTGAATGTTATATAAATAAGTGAAAGCAATGTATTGGAGCATATTGAAGAATATTGTGAATGTATCAAGCATTGCTTGAAGAGTTTTATCCTTCCATAAGGAATAATATATGGTGTTACCCTACCTCAAGGGTTTCTCTATTTCTTCTGTTCATTATTAATGAATAGTTTGGTTTATTTTTTGCTATTTCTGAAGTACATTGGCATATCTCTTAAGGTCCTTAACAATTGGTATCAGAGCTCTTTCCTTGGCCACAAAAGGAAATAAAATTTTGGTTCTTTTTACATATTTTTTAAAAGGAAAAGGGGGGACGATGCACTTCAGGTTCAGATTTGAAACTTTTTGAGAATAATTTGCATAAACAAATTGGATATTTGAATTCCTCTTGGAAAAATACCCAATTTAAAAAACAATCAACTGAAACGAAGTTCGGGAAGTAAAGTTATGAACATTTTAAATTCAATAGTTTTTTCAGGGTTTTCCAGAAAAAGCCGCGCGATTTGCATAGTAAGTTATTAATAAACCCTATTTGTTGTTGAAGATTTCTTCCAAGCAAGATGTATTTTACTGGAAAATGTGATGGATTAGTATTGAAAATTTCATAAAATTTGTAAAACCAAAGAATCCAATAACTTGGAGAATAAGGTTATCCACTAGCTTAATGGATTATGTTGAGATATGGTGGCAATCACTAGACTCTACCAAGATGATGGCACTTTCCAATGCAGCATTTGAAAAAATATTTTTAGACAAGTGGTATAAAGCTAAGAGTAAGGATAAAGAAAGCAACTCTATATTACAAGTTCCGAGATGTATTCGAAAAGAAAATATCATTGTTTATATTAACCCGAGTTGCATGCAGAATTTTATCAGCATTCAATTGGTTAATAGATTGACAGTTCCTGCAAAGAATTTTCAAAGCACACAGGTTGAGGGTGAAAATGTTCAAATTTTTAAAGATTTGAAGGTCACCATGGAAAAATATGTCTTGCATTCATATTTGTATGCTATGGATATGGATGAAGTGGATATTATTTTGGGATATCCTTGGATAGAATCAATGGGTACCATTAATATTAATGTGCAAAATATTGTTTTGAAGTTGTGGTATAAGAAAAAGAAAATTACCTTGTAGGATGTGTCTCTGGGTAAGAAAGATGGGCCCACGGAGGCCAGCAAAGAATTTATTGTTGAGTCTGAAGTTGAATCGGAGATAGAGTCTACAGAAGGAGATGAATCAAAACCACATGAAGGTCGCAATAAATAATCCAAGGAGGTCATTGAATCAACGACACAATGTGTCGCAGATTTGAAGAACAAAGAACCGATTCCTACAGTTGTTGTATTTCGTCATCAAAATCATATCGAGAAACAAGCAGTCATAAAGGCAAGGGCATGAGCATCAACACACTTATGCACCAGTAGGGAACCAAAAAGGAAATAAGTTCAAAGGTGCATGGAGGCCTACCAACACTACAAGAAGACACCAGTCTAGAGAACCTCTCCCATGGAAACATCGACAAGATGCAGATCATGATCAGGGTGGCTACATTTCTTAGTCGATCCTATCGTATGGTTTCTTCTCGTGTTTTGAGGACGAAACATGTGAAGGGGGATGGAATGTAGTATACCTAAGGAGGTAATATGGGGTACTTAGGGAGGTACCCAATGGGAATGTGGTTATGTATTATTAGTGGAGACCATTCAATGTAAGGTGGAATAGGTCCACTATATTATTAAATAAGGCCCACTATGGTAGTTAGATATAATAAATAGGCTTTCTAGTAGATTCCTTCTCTAGAATGTTCCTAGAAGATAGATAATGTTATATAAATAATTGAAAGCAATGTATTGTAGCATAGTGAAGAATATTGTGAATGTACCAAGCATTGCTTGAGGAGTTATATCCTTCCATAAGGATTAATATATGGTGCTACCCTACCTCAAGGGTTTCTCTATTTCTTGTGTTCATTATTGGTTAATGGTTTGGTTTATTTTTGGTTATTTCTGAAGTACATTTGCAGATCTCTTAAGGTACTTAACATTTGCTCAAAAATATTCTCCAAGATAATTAGTCGATCCTTCATTTTGTCGATCTTGGGATTCCTCTCGGTATCACTTCCATCTGCATGAAACCCAACCATGGATGGCTCTCCAAGTATCTTCACTCTACTTGCAAAGGGTTCGTCCAAGGCACCCAAGAATTCATCTCAAGACTTCTTCAAAATTTTGTGATCAACTCTACGACGCGTTCTATGAAAAACTCTATGGTTACTTTTGTGATTGAGTTTGCGATAGTACCACGTTCGTATTCCTTGTCCAAGTGCTCGGTTCACCCTAAAAACTATGTGCTTTTCCTGCTCAAGGGGTGCACCCATGTCTATTCACAAGTCACGATTTAGTCTACTACTCATCTCTTCACTTTCGTCACAACCCACCAAGTATGTGTTTAGTTTGTCTTTGTGACGTGTCAGTCCACCTAACAAAACCCTCACCAAGCCTACACCCAAATTGTCTTCTCAACAAGTGTGCCCCACCATCGTTGTTCATGTTGCAGTAGTGGTGAAGAGCCAAATTTTCTTTGATATCACCTAGCACGAAGGTGATGGCGTGGTGAAGAGCTCATCAAACAAGCTTTGATACCACATGTCATGACCCCACATGAAGCTTGTTTAGATCTTGTGATTTTTCATCTTCTTAGGGCGTGCATCACCGTGATAATTATTACTTGGTTTCTTGGCAACACCAAGAATACCTCATTTGGACTACGCCTCTTCACCTAGAGTATACCCATACTCTGTTCTAGGCTACAGGTGAGTCACACTCCTACTCTGGTGCAACTCTTGTATACTTAGACAATCTTGTTAACAATTTAACACTTAGTCATATATAATCATACATCCATGAACATGAGAAACCAAGAGAACAATTGTGAAACAAATAAAATACATACACAAAAATAGTGCGGGCAGCACGAACCATGCCTATTACCTAGTTAAGTATTTGTTATTGAAAAACAATTACAATATGAGCACTACTTGCTCAGTTTACAACTTGGGAAAGGTCACAGGACTCGCCTCACCTCATCAAGACACTCATACACATATTCGTCACAACAAGACTTTGTATCACAATTGTCTCCATGACCTCCTACATTGCACCTCAGATGTGCCCTCAACTGAAAACTGGTTGTCCCTTCGTTACTGTAGAATTCACCAAGTTAACACAGATTTCAGTTCTACCTCACACATGCCTCCAACAAACCAGCGTTTCCAAAATTCCCCAAAATATCCTATAGTGTCCCACCCTTGGCTACTTGTCTTCCATCTTGGCAGCTCTGCTTCAGTTCTTCCTTACCTCAAACTTGTTCTCTCCAAATCTCTTGTCAAAATCTACCTTCCTTTGTTGTGTGCCCCTGTGCTCTTATAGGGACTCCAAGGGTCACCAATGTGAAATGTCACGTCCTTTGGTTGTGTCACACCCCTTCACGAACCATACACTCAAATGACTCGGTGCGCCCAAACGAGCCTGCGCTCCCACCAACCGTCATGTCTGTTGGACCAACATGTCCCATCCTTGGGCACACGCCTCTTGCCTTGTGCTCTTCCTTGTACCGATCATCATGACTCCTCATGGGTGTTTCGATGGGATCATCCAACCTCTCTGGTGCGCCCATGTTGCCAATGGCAGACGGGTCCACTCCTTGGGAATGCTCCCAAGTTTCCCCTCCCTTACCCAAACACAATTCAAATATTTGTCAATCATTCAAAGGCAAGTAAGGTGTGTGCCCCCTTTGTCTCGTGCATCACCATCATGCGCCCAAGGTGCCCCCGCTCACACCCACATGTCTTCATTCTCCCAATCAATCATAATCCCTTTAT
>JZKD02S1677031.1:0-12794 GCA_000966675.3 Picea glauca | reverse complement strand
AGAGACGGTTAAATGATCTAGTCTTCGTGCAGTACAACCTCCGGCTAAGGCGCAACTAATTGTTGAACAAAAGACCCGATTCAAATCCTATTGTGTTGGATGATGTTGATCCAACTTCAGATTGGGTTGCAGAGACTCACCCACCAAAGTTTGATGTTGACCATGATTTGGAGGCGGAGTTGGCAGGGCAGGTTCAGATGGATGCAGATCCACTATTAGGGCCCCACGGTCATATTCCAATGTTAGACATGGCAGGCCCTAGTGGAACTTCATGCAGGTGTAGTCATTGTCGTATACCTTGTGTACCTTGTCGCGGTCGTACTCGTACTACTACAGCTAGTGCAACTTCAGAGTGTAGTCACAAATGTCCCTGATGCTGATAAGTCTGAGGCCAAGTTCGAGTCCGAGTCGGATGATGATGTTGAGGGCGAGGATGCCCATGCTATTTCTACTTCTAGCAGTAGTGTTGATTGATCGTTGATCGTGTTGATCAATGAGATAGTGACTTGTAGTCTTGACTCTTGCTAGTATGTTTTTTGTTGTTGTGTTCTATAGAGGACCGAGGCCATTTAGAGCCTCCTTGATTATGGATTTATGTTCCGATCTCTAGATATGTATTGCACTTGGTGCCATTTTGATATATTCATGAGCATACTTTGGTTATGTTGTCTCTAATTGTTTCTAATGCTTTGGAAACATGATTTAAAATCTTAAAAATATATTTTTTCATTAAAATTTAAATATTTTATGTATTTTTTTAAAAACCGGTTTGACCAGTTTATTACCGGTTCTGATTCTGGTTCAGGTTGGACCCTCGACGGGTTCCAGTGCCAGTTCCAGTTTTTAAAACTATGGGTCTAGTACATCATCCTAGTTGTGGTTTAGATTTGTTGTAATCTCATCTCCTCTCCAAGGAAAGCATCCCCAACTGCTCAAAGTCATGTAACTTCCATTGACAACAAATAACCTAGACAAAGTTGTGCCAAGATGAACTGAAGCCACTCGGAGCAATCCAAACTAGCTCATTATCTTTGACTTCATCACCAACTACACCAAGATGGTCTCTTAGCTCTACTAGCTTCATCAGACAGCTTGCTACTCTATGTCTTGCACATGTAGGTCATGGTGAGCATATTCCTCAAGAGCATCATCCTGTATACAACCACACCCTCATAGAGAGTTCCGCGTGGGCGTCATACATCTGATTGACAGTCAAAACTTGCTTCACTTCCACTAGATTCTTGTACTCAGTCAAATCTTTGGGATTTATAGGATGTTTGACCTCTTGCTCCACATGGTACCAAAAGATCACTACTTCTAGGAGGTTCTACAATCTAAACTTTCATGGCACAAAATTAACGCACCCTCCAATGGGTGACTCTTGCACACTAGGAATGGTCATCACTACAAAAACAAGCTTCAATCTCTACACACTTGGTCAACTAGAGTTTCACACCCGACAACCCTTCCCAAATCCACGTGATGATCACTGGGACAGATCTACTACAGTAACTGAAGTATATGAACATATTGCCCACCAAAGTCCTCCAACCGCTCTCTTTCCTTCCACGCTAAACTCTCCATACATGGAGTTCTAGAATGCTTTAGATACACCACTCTGATACCATATTAAATTTCTAGACCATGGTGGTCAGATCTGCACTTGAATACAAATTATAACCCTGGGAAATCAAAAAGCCTTAACCTTCCATCAAATCTGCTGTAACTTAAATACAAATTCTGCTACACATATTGCTGGAAATTACTAACAGAAACACACAGTAAACAGGCTCAGAAAATCTGTGTTCCAAATCTGCAACTCTGTTTATTCATGCAACGGAAAAACAGTAAGCTACTACACTCAAATAATAATAATCGCACACCTTCAATGGTCTGTCCTCTACCTCCTTTATAGACTAAACCTCGAGAGACTAGGAGAATGGTGAGTACATTGAATCTAAACATGCATAATGGTGCTTACTAAACTAAGCGAAACCCTACTTAACTAGTGTGCCTCAATCCCTGGTTAAAAGAGTCAATAAGGAGTGTGCCTCACTCGGAGAATATGCTAGGCACACAAGCCTTCTATCTCCTTGAAATCTGTGGCTACTCCAAGTACCTTCATGTAACCACTACCTAGGTATCAGCACTCTCTTAACTCACTAAAAATGGAAAAATAGAACTGAACTGCTAAAAACTGGAAATAGCATCTAACTGGAACTAGATCAGGAAATAGCATCTAACTGAAAACAAAGAGACACTAGTTCTAATCTAAACTAGAAAAGCAACTAATAAAAGCAAACTGCTAAACTTGGACTACTGAAAACTGGAAGTCTCTTGAGGATGGCACATGCATGCACCCACTACCTCTCCCCTAAATAAATGTCAGTTCTGCACCCTTATTCACTGCTGTACAGATCCATATAGAATCTCTGCTGGACAAGGGCCAACTGCTGCTGTATGGTCCTGGCCAACCTGCTATACCAGTGTACCTGCCATGCTGGTGTACCTGACACTGCACCTTCTCTGCATGTGCCCAGGTCTTCTCTGCTCACTGCACCCATTAATGGCACTCTACTGGACACATTCTGAGGTTAAATCAATGCATTTTCAGTGCTTAGAACTGGGTTCAAAGATACCCAAAGACATGTTACTGCATTAATGCAGCCAACAATGTTATCTACCGCATCTGACTTGGTGGTAGTCCTGGGCCCTGGCAACGTTGATGGCCAAGGGTTGTGCATTTCAACAGATGAGACAGGATGCAAGTACTGGGCATATTTCACGGAATAGGTACGTCTCAGTCCATGACGGGATTCATACTACCCACTGGTTCAGAACTCTAGTCTCTACCAAGTCCAATCTTGTAAAATGTTTTCAGTGTACTTCTTTGATTCTGATTTTGGATTGATGAGACTCAGTGTTCCAATGTAGTTCCAACATATACCCCTGTACCTGTTAGCTGCCCACATTCAAGCTACTTGAACAATGCGCAACCTTCTATTCAAACTTAGCAATCACGGCGACCTAAAAAATTCTCAAAACCACATAATACTATTCAAATAATCTATCCACCTCTCTTAGCGCCCCATGAATAGGGAAAAACTATGTTACCGGATCTGGCCCACAGCTATCTGGAAACAAAAGTTCCTCTCCCATTGGTCAAGACTCAAGTGTGTTTTCAAATGCCCTGAAGATACTTTATTTCAGCAAATAGACAATCTTCATGACATTTATTTTCATTTTTTCTGGTATCCACATTGCCATTTGGTTATATAAAAATTCATATTATGGAAAAAAAAATATGAAAAATCATAATAGATTTAATTATATGAATAATATAATATGTAAGATATATATGAAATATATTATAATAAAATTACAATGAATGATATACCCAGGAGAGATCAAATCAGCCCACACTGAAGAAGATCATCTTTAAAATCAGCAACAATAATTAAAATCAGAAAACAGTGAAGAAGGTCCTCCTTGAACTCGTCCCACAATGATAAAATCAACCTATACAGAACAAAAACTGTCTTCAAATCTCCCTTCGAACCTTCAAAATCCCGCTTCATACAAGCAGAGCAGAATTGAGGTAAATTGCAGCTCAAACTGGCACGAGTGTTGTGAAACATGTGTTACCTTTTAATTTCAGACATTAGTTCATTTTCTTAGAGGCTTCTCTTTTTTCTTAACTTATTCAAGGATGCAGGTTAGGATTTCCATACCAGCCATATCCAGTACATATGCCCACCACATCGTAGATGGAATATAGAACATATTCTTGCCATAACCAGTACATACCCCAGTTCTATCCTAGCTGTATCCATACAGGATACATACTGGAACATATTCAGATTGTATCCAGGCAGCATATATGGCACATCACAGTGACATATATGGTAACTAACATATATTTATAATATACATTGTAAATTTATATTAATAAATGTATGTAGTATACCTAAATGACAATTGGTTCTTGTTTAGGTGGTTGGGAAGAAGAATTGTTATCCACCTCACTCTGGTTCAAATCCTGCTTGTAACATGTTTCATTCTTCATGAGCCACAAAGAATCTCAGCCTTGCTTGCAGTTTAGAGGGGGCTTGGTTACATGTAAACCTAAAAAATATAGTATACCTAAATATAGAAAATGGTGTGCGTGTGTGTGTAGTCCGAGGGGTTAGCTCAATCAGTTGAACAATCCGCCCAAGGCACCTTGCTGCAGAGAGGGCCCTAGTTGCGTTGAGTACCAGGATGCTAAAAAAATTATGACAGGCATCAAGAGATTAATTCCAAAAAAGGAAATATGCATAAACAGAAAATGACAAAATGCTTTGAAATTTCATTCCAATAACATATATAGACCACCTTTGCCAGATTCATCATTTATGGAGACAACAAAAAGACACCTTAACGATCAAGCCTTTTTATCAAACATAATTAGATCATCACACCCAACATAAGCTGATGGAAGGGTGTCCCTTAACATTGGATGATTGAGCTAACAAAAAATGGATGATCCCACAAAATCTCAACTCAACAACAAAGCAAGAGCCCTAACATCCACAAAGTCCATAAAATGCACCAAAGACCTTAGCCATCTCCTGCCAGACTCAAAACACTTTGTAAAGGTGAACACAACAAGCTGAAAGAAACAAAATATCCACTTTCTAAAGGAGTATAGAAGTAAAGTAGAAATGCTTTAGATAAATTTCAGGTTGTCACCAATGAGGTCATGGTTCAGTGTACCGGCATCTCTGATTGCCTACCAAGGTTCAATTCTCCCAAAGGCATCAATAAGTGGTTGCCTAGGTGATTTCGATGGAAGACTACCTTGCTGTAGAATGTGCTTCTCAGCACAATAAATTAAGCACTCAAACAAATCACATCAAAGTTTTAATTTATAATTAAAAAAACTGCTAGCCACTAAAACTTACCAAGTCTCTGTAACATGCCATCCACAGTCTCAGGATTTGCAGTCAACACTGGCTCAGTGATATGACCACGGGGTAAACCAACCGCTGCCACTGTTCCCGCTCTCTTTGGATCCAACACCGAGATGCAGACAGACAATGAATGCACTAGAGTAGATTTTGATTGGGAATCTTCCAATGCATGACGAATAAGCCTTCCCACAAAGCTACACAAACAAAGAATCGTGTCAACACAGTTACAGACAACGGTAAAAAATAACAATTTTAACATACAAAATTCTGTGCTGCAATCCACACCTTGGACTTGAAAGCTTTGTAGCCAGGGCAGAAGGAGCTAAACGGGTTATCGTACAAAGTGTTTCTGCAGCATTGGTATGTACTTCAGGGGAATTCTGCTTTGCAGGAAAGCCAACAAACTAAATTAATGAACATGCTTGACACTGTTAATAACCACAAAGAAAGATTATATTAATTCCACAAAGTAAATTACAATAATAATAGAGAATCCGAAATTTGAATGACCGGAAAGAAAAAAGAATTAAATTAATTGTCCACTGGTAGCCAAAAAGCAACTAATGGGAACTGCTAAGCACATCGCTATAATCCATCTACATATGCACTGAAAGCACCAGAGGTATAGTGCCTAGCAAGTACACACTTATTTCTTTCTGGAGGAATGACTTAAGAATCCAAGACTAGCTACACATCATCCAATATACTTACAGGTGAACTCAACTTGTCTACAATCATTTCAAGCAAGTCGGTGTCAGCTAGCCATTGCATAGCATCATCAGTATACATATGATCATCTGCTCCAACTAGACGAATTAAAATCTGTTGTCACATGAAGTGCATAATTAGTGACATTTTGAAGCAAAATTGGAATACCAGCTCAGATAATATGACAAATAAGTAAACGTCAATATTTGCGGTAGAAAATGACAACAAACTATCAAATATGAGTTGAAAATCATTACTGTTACAACTTACAAGTAGCTAATACCTCCGTACTATCAAATATGAGTTGAAAATCATTACTGTTACAACTTACAAGTAACTAATTCCTGAGACCTGTGTAYAATTTTTCTTATCTGGCATATTCATCCATGTTACCACAAAGAGAAGGGAATACCTCCGTGATGGATGTGATACCAATTAAGTCAACCAATTTACGAAAAATCTCTTGGTGTGCCTGCATATATGAGAACAGTATCAATATATGAAATGAAGCAAAGTGAAAGTCAAATAAGGTAAGCAAACCTTGTCATAAACAATCTGTCCATGATAATATAAAAATAAACATGAAAGCAAAAGATGTCATACTTGAGTACATGAAAGCAAAGCATAAGCAAGCATATCAGCCAATTAAAAAATGAAACATGATTTTGCTGAAGGCTACTAAATAAGCAATTTATTTAAATAATTGATTTTAACAAAAAATAATTAACTGTGCACATACCACAAATAAACAGTGTTCCCGACATCGCAATGTTATCGCCGACATCACGATATTATCACCAAATTCAGGGTCGGCGATAGTATTGCCGGGACAAATCGCAACATTTTCTATATGGCAAGAATATGTTCTATATTTCTAGAACCATCACCTGAATATAGAAGGTGANGAACTGGCATTTAGTCAAGAGCACCAAGCCCTCTATTTACCTCGATGTCGGTGGCATTGATTGTTGACCTCTTCTGCCATGACCCTAGTAAAAGTGTACCCTTCACTCAAGTAAAATCATTTATTATGCATGTTAAGTTTTTTCTATCTTATTTTAATGCTTAGAGGATGACACTAATTATGAGGATCCTAATATAGGCAATGATTTTAATTATATGTAGTTATTTGTTGTAGCATGATCCTTTTGGACTCTAGAGGCCATTTACAATCTCTTTGTTGATGTATTTTGGTTGAAAGATGGATTGCACTCAATGCTATTTTGGTTATGTTATCGCACAATCTGTATTTGCCCAAAGCCAAAGGCAAGTGGATCCAAGATTGGCGTAACGGGGAGTGACCTATCACTGTCACCTTAATAGGAAACCCCTTTCTATTTAGGAGTATGTCACAGTACCCCAAGGGAGACGTCCTCAATAACCTGAGGGTTTGAGAAGGTTAAGGTAAAAGATATAAGAAAGTCCCACCCCTCTCACAGGTCACTCAAGTCAGAGGTTCTTTGTCTTATAGAGATGAAGCAAAAGGGTAAATAAGGTGTACCAGCCCAGAACAAGACAACAAATAGAAAAGAGTGCAATTTCCAACTACCATATGATGTTAATGCTTCATAAGACCATGAACCTCTAAAAAATAAGTAAGCTGATATAAAACTGCAGCAATGTAATTATTTACAACAGCAATGAATATCTTGTAACAGCCACAATAATTATGCCTTAAGAATGCTTGAAAATGACAAGAAAATATAGCTCTAAGTTGACATAATGATAACAACTTGTCAGAAGCAAAATTTGCAATGTCTAATCAGCTTTTAATGTCACTTTTGGAGATGAATTTGCTGCTGTAAGATGGATGTAGCAATCTTTTGCAACAGCAGCAAGTTAGTCAATGGATTAGTCTAGTCTAAGGTTAGTAGAAGTCAGTAAAAGTTTTAAGGAAGATAGTTTGAGAGTTGTTTGATCAATCAATCGCTATGGTGAGTGGACTAGTGCCTTTTAGGGTATATGGAGTCAACAATAGCAGCAGCAAATCTTAGAGAAAAATAGCAATGATAGTACTTATCCAAAGGAGATGGAATGGATGGAGGAGGTGTTGGTAACCCAAGGCCTCAAGCATCCAAGTCCTAAGAGAAAATCGACTAGAAAGTAAGAAGACTTAGGCCTTAGCGGTTTCTCTTTCCTTGGACAATTTGGAAATAATGTATGCAATAGGCAATTAGAGTAGGGCTACTAGAGTGCTAGCATTGAGGGCTCTAGTAGCTACTTCTAAACAAGGTGTACTTTGAAGAAATTAAACAAGTGGAAAACTATAGAGAGAAAGATAACAACTTATGTTTCTCTCCTAGGGTTTTACGCAAACAATTTCATAATCTTAACATGAACCAAGTAAAATTTACCACATGTATTCAATAACATAAACAAATTGCAAATTTTCTACTTATTTCACCAAGAATAATCAAGCCAAACCCTACTTGAAGATCCTCCACAATGAAAAATAGCCAAAATACACCAGAATTTGCCTCTCCAAGAAGTTGCGCACTACTTAGTTCAGCCAATAACCCTTAAAGAGAGCCGAATTTCAGACCACACACTTGTGTGATCAGTGAATGATGATAAATATGAGAGTTTTCTCTCTTATTTATACAATATCAATGACCTTTAATTAAAATTAGGTCATAAAATGGCCAACATGGCCAAATTACATTTAAAATCTAGTTTTTTACATAAATGACATTAATTAAACCCTAATATCATTCCAAGGGTGACGTCGTGCCCTCCTAGGGTGACGTTAGGCCCCTAGGGTGGAACGTTAAGCCTCAAATGCAGAACGTATGGCCTCTAAAGGCCATGAATGCTGCCACATGTGCTAACTAGCACACAACTGCCCTCATGAATGCAAACTCTGACTGTGGATGACGTCTAGGGTCACAAAGGTGACGTCATGGGCTCCCAAAGGTCAACGTCCAGGTGGAGAGGCAAGATCCCCCTGGATCAAGGTTTGTCGGAGTGTCCCTGGTGCAACGCCCTTCCTTCTTCCTGGTGCAAGTCTCTGGTGTATCTCTACCCCTAGTTGGGGTCACAGCGTGCATCTCTGGGCTTTCATCCCCATGGAGGTCAGAGCTAATCATTCCCCCATATGTACCTGTCCACCGGGCAAAGTCCTGCAGCAACAACAAGTACGCCCTCCAGGGGTTCATAAGTCACAGAGATCATAGCAATGTCAATCACATCTAATAATCAAATTACCTAAACATGTGCATCAAACCCCCCTTTACCCAGACAAATGCTCAAAGACGTTACGCAGTTTAACGAGTAGAGGTTATGCAGTTTAACAAGTGAGGTTTGGAGAAGATCTCAGGATGTCCTATTGGGCTAATCCTCCTTAAGTTTGGGGTGTTTCCCAGGTGAGAACAAATCTAGGTCATGTAAGTGTGTGTGAAGTGGCATGGGGGAAATGTTTGGGCACAAGGTGCAGTGATAACAGGGAAATGTAGGTCTTGCCTGTGGGTGCCTTTGTAGAGGGCGAGTTGCACCTTATCATGGATGCCATTGTTTCCTAGCCCATTCAATGCCTTTTATTCTTCGTCTTGTTGCTTTTGGTCTTTTTTCCTTTCAAGGGAAGACCTGGGGGGCACTATCCTGGCTTGATGACCAAAGGTGACAGCATTACCCACAAGCATTTCATGGAGATGAGAAGGTTGGCTCGTGATGAGACCCCCTTTCTCTTGGCTATGCCACCAAGAGCCACTACCCTGGTTTGGTGACCAGATAGATGGTAGTGTCATACCCCTACATACCCATGGTCCTGATAGGTCGGCTCATGATGAGACCCCCCCATCCACCAACTAGTACCTTGAGTTTTGATTTATCGTATGGGTTCCCTTTTCTTACTGAGAAGCTTTTTATTGCTTTCTCGGAAGTCCCTGGGAAAAGCATCTCAAAGGTTTCATTTTGGCTTTTAACTCTTGGCAGCTACTTTTACCCTCTGGGCCTTTAGCCCCTTCTTCCCACAAGGCAATGTACAACCCTTCTTAGTGTGGCAAACCCAATGCCAAAACCAAGGTGGGGGAGATGAGAGGAATAATGATGGAAAGTGGTAAGTATGAAGGGAATGGACGATGACCTTTCATAGACCCACCCAGTGGCAACTCATCCTGGAGGAGAATCAGCTTACTAGGGCATTATGTCACCCTCCCAGGTATGAACAAGTTAAAGAGCATAATTTCCAAGCAAATGCTATGAAATGAAGAAGAATTCAATGCAACATACTTAAGTGCTTCAATAATCAGAGTGACACATACCATGATACCCGAACTCATTACCTCATGGAGCAAGACTTACTGCTACTCCAGTCTTCAAGACCATGCTGGTGGGATGGATGTTGTTACTGCAGATAGAAGGGTTGCACTAAAGAAAACATGGGCCCTCCAGAGCCATGCTCAAGTCATCCGGCTCTCAGCGCTCCATGTCTAGGACCTATGGGCCTCGAGACATGATCTCCTTAGTTATCCGTAGGATGGGGTATAACAAGTTATATGCACCCTTACTTGTTATTTACATGAGAAACTTTGCATATTTGTGTATAATGGTTTGGATTCATATGGATGCACATGAATATATCTTCACGGACTCCGATAGAGCGAGTTGTACTTGGCAATAGCACTAGTAGAGGACACCAAAGGCTAGCTCATGCTTCTTCTACAGGACATCAAAGTCCAATGCCAAGCCCTAGGGCCTTCTTCCTCTAAAGGAAAATCCATTTCTAGAGCCATCACCTTTGCTTGTAAAAGGGGAAAAGGGAGACCCCTCCACAGTACTCTGATACTAAAGTGTAGCCTCCCTCTGAAACATACCTCACTGCAAACTGAGCTCTCTAAAACCTCCCCACTGTTGATGCACCCTGCTCCTCAAGTGCGCCCTCCTCAGATCTAGAAGCTCCTCAGTAAATAAACAAGGAACTAAACCTCCATGAGCCCTCCATGCAAGGAGGCGCCCAAGCTTTCCTCTCCTTCTACCTAAAACCTCATCCTCTTGCTCTCTCTCAAACTCTTGGAGTGAACAAATGAGTGAATGGCCTCTCCTTGGCCTCTTGCACCATCCTTTAGGATGCATAAGAAAACCTTAAAGATGGGTGGATGAGATCATCACATCTCATCCCTAATCAATGGTTGAGATCAATCAAAAAGAATCTCACTCAAAAACCCACTTTACTTAAGTTTCCATAGTTTCACTTTATGTCTATTAATTCACCCACTTTGTGAATTGATTGTCACTTTAGGATAAAATGACCAAATTTCACTTTTGACTTAAATCTCCTAAGTCAAAGTGAAATTAGACATAAAGTACATAGTACAAGGTACAATGTACTTCCCTCGTGTGTTTAGAAGCTCACAAACAAGGGGACCACTTTCCAAGGTACCCAAATTTCAACACTCCCTCTTACCGAGGAAAGTGTCTGTCACCACCAATATCATCCCTATAGTGGACATGGTTACCTCCTCGCATATACTCAATGAGTATGGTTTTACCCTAATCAATGAAAGTAGTCTGAGACAGATCTGCTCAATCTGTGTGATCTATAGATGGAAGTGTGTCTCCACCTATCCAAGATCACCAAGATTTTGGCATCTCACCAAAGATCTTCACCTTGGTCTCCCACTAAGGATTTCTACCTCCTGACATCTCGCCAACGGTCACTACTCTTGGCATCTCACCAAGAGTCACTCTCTTGGCATCTCACCAAGAGTCTCCCATTCTTGGTATCTCGCCAAGCGTACCATGATCTCGACATCTCACCAAGATCCACAACTTGGCCTCTCGCCAAGTAGCTTCCACCTGAAGTGGATCCAGAACCCGATTCGCTCGTCTCTGTAGCCAAGTGAGGCTCAAGCCTCCGTGCTGCCCTGCCACTCCTCCTCATTAATCTCTGATGCTCTGAAGCTGTAGCACCAACTCTCTGTCTGCTCGACAACTCTGAAACTAAAGTTTTCCTGGTTGGACCAGTCACCCCCTCTGAAGATGGTGTCCAAGGAAACTGAGTTTGATCTCCCTCTGAATCACTACTATGGGTCAGTCGATCCTCCTCAACTCTGTCTCCCCATCTAATGTTGGATGGTGCAACAGCAGACAAAGTAGTCACGAATGCACACTCTTTCACAAACTGCTCATCAAACTCAAGCTCCTTTGTTGTTGTTGCTGAAACATCATGCTGCTTCTTCTTCTTGGGGCATTGTCCTGCACAGTGACCCAAATCCCTACAAGCAAAGCATCTTACTAAGCTCATATCTCTCTTTGTCCCACGGTTGCTCTCTCCTCCCTGTGGTGGGGCCACAAACTTGGGACCCTGTCGACCTCCTCGACCGATCTTCTTCTTGCCCTTTGTCCAAAGAGCAAAGTCTTCATCACTCTGCACTGTCTGTTGTTGATGTTGTGCAGAAGCCTCTTCCACAAGTCTAGTCTCCTCCTGGACGAAGTCATCCCACATCCTCTCCCATGTGGGCATGGCCTCACTGGCAACAATGTCGCGAACGAATGGACCCCATGGTTTGGTGAAGTTGTTCAAAGTTGTCCTCACCATAGAGTTGGGGTTCACCACCTCTCTGACAGCCCCAAGCTCGTCTTTGATCTGGGTGTATTGACCAAGGAAAGAAGTAACCAACTCATCCTCGAGCATGCAAATGCCCCTTAGTCGATCATGAAGAACCAACTTTCGGTTCTCATTAGAGCTCTCATAAAGCTTGCATAGAAATGCCCACATCTCATATGCATAATCTTTCCCAATCAAATGGGGAATGATATGATCCCGCACTACATCACATGTGGTCCTCTTTGCCTTGTTGTTCCTCTTCCTAAACTCTCCGTGCAAGACGGGAGCAGTAGTCGGAATAGCAGGAACAGGCGCCTCAACTATGTCCCATAGTTCGAGGTCCTCTAAGACAAAGACTATCCTCTCCTTCCAAGGTGACCAATTGCTAGCCCTAGCTAGCCTGTCATCCACAGGCATCTGAGATGCTAACATGTCTGCCAAACTACACTCCAACTGATGCTCAAATTGCAAAAAAAACATTGCCTCACTCCTGTCAACACAGATGTGAAAAGAGGCAAGCGAACTCCAACCTCACTCCTAGCAATATAGGTGTGAAAAGAGGTCGTGAAACACAGCCTCACTCCTATCCC
>JZKD02S1677030.1:163002-173498 GCA_000966675.3 Picea glauca | reverse complement strand
GCTATATTATCAGTGGTACCAAATTTTAAGTTTTTAATGATAGGTTGTTGTTTATGTTTATATTTTTGTGCATAGGAATTTCAAAACATGAATGAAACCAAGTATAACTCCTATATGATTTATGGAATAAATAACTTTGAGTGGCAACGACCACCTGTGCAATTTATAAAACACTTTAGTTTAATGATACAATTAAAATAGAATTATTATTGTTTAAATATGTTAAAGTAAAGATTAGATTAAAAACATTTAAATTGATATATAACATTGCATTCCAAAACTTGTGATGGTGATTTAACAATTAAGAGAAACCATTTTTACAAAATTACTATTACTAAACAAAAATGGATTAAATAAAAAAAAATTAAACCTTTTACAAATTTGTGAAAAATAATTAACATTTTTTTCTTCTTGGTCTAAGATTTATATAGTTTAATTTGTTAAACCTTTACATTTAAATTTTTTATCAATCTTAATCATCTAAGTCAAAACGATTTTTTATACATAAAATTTATAGTTTCAAAGGGTTTGCGGCCCTTCTTAATACCCCTCTTCTAACACCTTGATCCAAAGAATTACATGTTCTTCTGGTATATATGTACATGTGCAACCTTTTGACTGGAGAGGGTTGAACTCTTTATAATATCAATTTTGCAATTATAGGATTTTATTATAATATTAGTTTTAAAGGGTATTTATTTTGTTAAAGTTATTCAAATCTTGTGTATTATGAAAAAAAAAAACTTCACAAAGACATATTAACACATAATATTATTAAAAACATATTTACATTAGTAGAACCAAACAAGACAATTTGAAAAACAAAAAGAAGGAAACTACTAAACACGAAAATGTTTGGTAAAAAGACAAGTATATGGTCAATTACAAGGGGCTTTGTTCATGAGTATACTTTTTTAAGGTGAGTTGATACTAGCCTAGTAAGGCGAGCCATGCCCAAGCAGGATGAGATGAGTTGGCATCATTTTCATCTAAACCTTCTTAAGAATTTGGGGTTTCCAAAACAAGCAGTAAGATGAATGAGCTCACCAACTCAAACAAGAAAAGAATAAATGAGTTGAACAAAATAAGTCGAGCTAAGAGGACGTGACAATTCAAAATGACAAAGGTAAGACAACAACTACATAAAGAAGTTTTTGATAAACATACAAGTAGATGGTTGGGGATTTTGTTCATGAATATAGTTTTTGGAGGTGAGTTGAACCTAACCTAATAACTTGAGCCCACAAACCAAAATCATTTCTATCTAAACCCTCTCATGAATTTGAGTTTTCAAAATAAGTAACAAGATTAAACAAGTCGATTGAGATGGGCAAAGGACAAATGAGTCAATCCTACTTAGACGAGGCTTTTTTGCTTATCTCCTTGGCATTACCTTATATCTAATTACCAAATAATACAAGTCAATACATTAAAAAAATGTTGTGTAAGTAAGAAATGTTGTGGAACCAAGCACATAGAATGCAACAACAAAGAATAAAAGAGAATGGCAAATACACTAAATCACACAAGATGTACAACATTATTATGTGGTAAAACCCTTAGTGGCAAAACATATGTGGGATAATGGCAATCGATATTTTATTGTTTGATATGGAGATTACATAAATAACTCAGCAATAGGCTTACTTCCCATGACCTCTAATTTTTCCTCTATGGGCTTACATATACATCAATGCTTCCACCGATTGTAATTAATTTATGAACAGTTGGATCCATTTTTTTGGGTTAATTAGTTGTGATCTGGTTGAACTCCCACACAAATCTTTGATTCGTTGGATTGGTTTTCACTTGTTCAACAATCTCCACCTTGACAACAATTTACCTCGTACCTTGCCCATGTTCATTCATCAACTTTTATGCAAGCCAAGAGAAGCCAAACACCACCATGACTTCTCTAACAATACTGGTTTAGTGAACATGTCTACACAGTTTGCTCAAGTATGGACCATGCCACCTCCATCAGTAACATGTCTTTCAAAATGATGTCTTGTCCCATTTTGATATGTTGGACTGTTAGTCAAATGCACAACACTTGACTACCACATAACACCTTATCGTGTAATTGTCTAGACTTACCCAATAGATCATTGCATTCATGCGAGACATAACCTGAGGTAGATCTCCTCTTGTTGAAATCTCCTGCAAGATTTACATCAACATAGCCACAAACTAAAACACTACAACGACTATAGGTGATACTCGTGCCTCTAAGGTACTGAAGCACCCATTACCAATGTTCTTTACCTGGATTTTCCATGTGTCCACTCACAACACCAACTGCATGTGAAATATATAGTCTTTAACACTCCATCACAAACATCAACATTCCTCTGTACTGGCATGCAATATACAAGATATAAAACCATTTTATTCCTTACTACCAGGACTTAAACTTGAAGAAAACTTAGAATGGAAAGCTAAAAGGATATTGATCGGTTTCACATTGTTCATATTGAACCTTATCAATATCTTCTCCATAGACTTATGTTGTGATAACCACATCTTACCATTTTCTCGTCTCTATGTACTTCTATGCCCAAGATTTGTTTTGTTGCTACTAGATCCTTCATTTGAAACATCCTGGCCAACTGAGCCTTTAACCTGTTGATCTCAACCATGCTTTGGCTTGCAACAAGCATATCATCAATATATAACACCAAGCTAATGAATGTACCATTTTCCAAACTTTCGACGTAAACACAATGGTTATACTTACTTCTTCAGAAATTTTGGCTTACCATGAAAGAATCAAACATCTTGTACAATTGTTGGGGTACCTTTAGGCCATAAAATGATTCCTTGAGTTTGCAAACAAATCTCCCTTTGTGATCTTTGAACAAATTATTCCATGTACATATCTCTACTAATGATGTTTTTGTGGGTAGTAGGATCCCACAATCCACATCCCTTAACTCCATCACCATAACCAATAGAGATATCAAACTTTCAAAAATTCAAAGATTGTACGTATGGAAGTAACTTACGGTTTATCAGTACCTGCAACCCCTTCTTGCTCATATGGCCCAGTCGTTGATGCCATAAACAAGTAGAGGCACTTGCCTCTTTAGATACTACTACTGCTTCACTTATTTTAGTACTCCCTTCCAGCTTGTAAAGATTCACAATCTTTGTTTCCTTCATTACCACCAAACTGTCCTTGGACACTTTTAGTTCTCCACCTTGACTTGTATATTTATACCCACCAGAATCCAAAACTCCCAAAGAAATCAAATTCTTTTTAAGTTCGTGTACACGTCTAACATTTGTCAACGTTCTTACAATACCATTGAACATCTTAATCTTAATCATCCCAATGCCAATAGTTTTACAAGAAATATCATTTCCCATAAAAACAACACCATCATCAATAGATTGGTAAGAGGAGAACCAACTTCTATGAGAAAACGTGTGATGGGAAGCACTGAATCTAACAACCATTCTTCTTGATATTGTGAAATACTACAAATAGATAAAACTTCATCAACCATACATGAACCCTTCTTAGCCAAATTTGCTTCCCTTTTGGTGTCATCCTCATATTCTTTCCTTTTCCAACAATCTTTCTTGAGATTCCCTAATTTGTTGCAGTACTATCATCTTCCCTTACCCTTTCTTCCCTTTGACTTAGCCTTGTATGTTCCACTTGAATCCCCCCCCACCCTTTCTATGGACTAACCTATAGCCACCATTACTTCCAGTGTGGATGTTTCTAAATTGGATTTCTTCGCACCTCCTCATATAATAGATCTCCCACAATAGTATCATATTCGATGGTGTTTGTTGTGCTAAACCACATAGATGTGACTAAGTGATCCCAATATTCAGGCAATGAACGTAATAGTGTGATTGCTTGTCTTCATCATCATATTTTACATCCATACTAGTTAATTGACAAATCAAAGAATTGAAAACATTTAAATGATCAACCATTTTTGTACCTTCTTTCATTCGTAAACTGTATAACTGCCTCTTCAAGTAGATTCAGTTTGTCAAGGATTTTGTCATGTAAAGGCTCTCCAATATGATCCATAAGCCTATTTTTGTCTCCTCTTAAACAATATTAAACAAAAATTTATCTATCAAACACAAATGAATGGTACTGAGAGCTCTTGCGTCCAGATCGTCCCAGTCTTTGTTTGTCATATTCACAAGTTTCTTTGACTTGCCCACCAATGCCTTGTGCATACCTTGTTGAACCAATGGATCACACATCTTTAGTTTCAAAAGTTCAAAGTTATTTTTCTTGTTGAATTTCTCCACCTCGAACTTTGCAAGATGTACCTTTTCCACTTGGTGTGCTAAATGAAAAACACCACAAGACTTCTAACCAAATGATTTTCCCTCCACGTACTTTTAAAGATCTTTTAATAAAAATTTGAAAGAAAGATATTTTAATAAAAACTTCAAAAAAACTTCGACTTTTATTTTCTAAGGATGGTGGTCCAACTTGAATTCAACATCTTCAACATAAGATTATAATAACCATAAGTTCATTAAATATTTTAGTTCTTCAACATAAGCTTTAAAAAAAATGATGCTACCTCCCATCAACTCCACCCCCCAAACAATGGCGACTTCCATTAATCGGGCCTCTATTCATTGAATATATCCCACTAATAAATACACATACAAAGGTGAATGATGGATTCCCCCCTTAGTGGCTCTAGGACTTGGATCTTAGTTCTAATCCATGTGAATTTTAGTTGGTAGCTTGTCCAACCATGATGCCATGCCATGATGAATATAGGTCAGGTTAGGTGACAATTGAACCAAATCGAGGGGTGTGTAGAGGCATGCCATGCAAATGTAAGGAGATAGAAACATCGAGGGAATGGAAACTAGATGTGGCTTCTATGGAGGCTTATCATTGTAAGTTATCTACAGTAGTTAAGAAAGAGGTGGAAACCTTAGAGAACAAGGTTTGCAAGCAAAGAGGGTAGACCTCTAGCAACCAAATTGAGGAAGATTTGATCCTATGGATACTAGACACAAAATACCTGAAAATTTTGGACTTGTATTGGCATGTCAAAACACTAATTGCATGTGCCATGGAAGAGAAAAGAACTCAACACAATGAAATCCTCGAGAAGTTAGACCAGTTAGACTAGAAGTATAAGAATCTTATCAATGCCATATGGGAGTCAAAGGTTGGTAATGGGGAGGAAAGGGAAGTAGGGAATGATGCAGAGGCAAGGGAAGCGAGTCTGGGTAAAAGGAACACAGAGTTAGACTAGACATAGGAAGTTGTCAGGGCTTCTTTGGAAGTGGAAAACACTCTAATATTCATCAATGTGGATTCTAACTCTAAGCATATGGTTTAGATTTTTCTCTTCCAAGCCATGCCATATATTTTGTTTTTTTGTTATATATGTTATCATAGATCCGACTCTAAGTGATCCCTATCTTGGCATAGGTTGCGAGCTTTACTTTTCAATTTCCAGTAATTTGGAAAATTTCTAGAGGGAGAGACAAATATCATATAACATCTCCTATTATTTTTTTTTAAATTCTAGGCTAGTTTCTTGTGAGAGATGCTATTAGTTTGGATTGCTTGTAATTTTGTTATACATACTCAAACATAGATCTACTAACTTAAAAAAAAAATGGTCATGTATATTTAGCCATTAAATCCACATGGTTGGTTTCTTTTGTCTCCCCTTAGGAGTCTTCCATCATCATATGGTGCCTAGAGCCTTCCAAAAACATCTCTTGTCAAGGTAGGTTGACATGGCTTGTGGTTCGAGTGAGGAGGTCATTAACAATTGAGAGGTTTGCATCTAATTCATGGAACTTCATCCTAATATTTGTAAGAGAACTTTGAAATTCTAGTTCCCAATCACTCATACCTAAAATGTACTTCATTGATTAGACATAAAGATAGTCTTTAGTCATGCTCGCTTCCATAAACTTAGCCTTGACCTGGGACCACCATGTTTGTATCTTATTAGAAGCCACATATGGACTAGCCCGAAGACTTGCAATCTTCTTAGAGAAACTTCTCACACTTTGTTGAACCTTACACACCTCCCTAATGATGGCTAAGCAATGATCCTAATGGTCCATTGCAAAATCCCTAAGAAACAAAGAGGAGAGGCAACCTTAAAAAGAATCCATAGAAACAATATAGAAGTTTGAGAAAGTGTGAATGAATTTAATTGACAATACCCTAAATTAATGTTCTTTTTGCAACTATTAAAATCTATCCATTTTGTGGAGAATGACAAGATTGTGAGCTTGGCTTCCATACTCCCCATGCATCAAATGAGGAGAGATCTAGAGAGGACATTGAATCACTTGGGTAAGTAATGATGGGAAGGTGCTTCAAGAAGGAGATGTGATGCAGAATGAAATGATGACCAACAACAAACAACATAAATGCAGACATTAAAAATTAGAGTTAAATCCCCCTTCTTCCAGTAAACTTTTATCACCATCATGGAACTAGAAACACAACACTTCGTTCATGTTTTTTCATTTGAACCCATAACAAACCTTCAGGTTCTAAGGCTCCTTTATTTCCAGTTCATCTTCCTTGGAGTTAAAATGTCTCTCAACCTAAAAATAAGAGACATCACAAAAACAATTGAGCAACATAACCATTCTTTAAAAGATAGGAGCTACGATCAAATAACAAGGTGTTTTTTCTTGAATCACGGCTCGGATGATTATGGTAGATTATCCTATAGATATAACATTTCTTAGTGATCTCTCCTAAAGGAGTTGGTTCCCTTGATATGCAGTGTAAGCCTCTGCTTCATTATTTGTAGTGAGTCTAATTCCCCATGAATATGCTAGCTCCCAATGTCCTTCGAGATCCATGATGATCCCTCCCGCACTCACCACCCTTGGCTTCCATTTTGAGGCCCCATTGGAAAACACGAGGCACATTTTTTTCTTAGATATTCACTGGTCAAATTTCCCCTCTCTTTAATATAATCTTCGAGGTAGGGAAAAAATATGACTAGTTGAAACTTCTCTTGTTCATGTTTGAAGGCTTGTTGAAGATGGAAAGAAGCCAAGCACACTTTAGAGGAGAGTAGTATTGGAGATGATTTGAACCTATGCCTTTGGCAATGATGGCCTTCTCAAGTATGATTGTTTCTTCTTGAAGAATGTTATGGGGGTTAGGAGGATCTACATGAAATATGTATTGATTATGTGATGACTAGATTTTCTAGGATAAGAAATTCAGAAGTGTTGTCCAAAATATACATAGGAGAAGTTTGTTTTTTAATATGGAAGGATAGGCCTTTCCCTAGAAGACCATAATATATTTCTGATCCTTAGAATGAGTGAACTCCACTTGAAGTTTTTGACTAACGATTCTCCAAATTTGATTGAGTAATTGTGTATCCAAGGAAAGATGAGAGTACGATTCTTTTATAGATTTGCGAAGAGCATATATGGAGGGACCATAAATACCCTTGTTTTTAATGTTTTCCACTATGAGGAACTTATCCTGGACCATAAATCGGTAAAAAGCTTCAATTTTGAGATGCCTTATCCTATCCATATTTCTTCCAAATTAGGGATTGGAGAGGAGATCCTATTGAGACAATTGAGCTTCACATACCCCATTAACCAAATATTCTCCTCCATTTGGACCCTAGGACCTTTCATCTTTGTATGCTTGCTTAAGGGGTACTGAGCCTTTGATATACCTAATCAAATTAGTCCATTCCCTTCGAACGCCTTGAGGGGGAGATAAAGTGACCTAGTTGGACCATTGCTTCTCTTTATCCGAGTGCCATACTAAATATCTACTAAAGTGACAATTTCAACCACATGCATTGTCTACTCACCTCATGATTTTGATACAATGAGGTATTTTCCAAAATGATTTCATCTTAGAGGGAGATCCTTTTACCATTTCATAGTCTCCAAGATAAGAATCGTTGAATGCAATGATTTGTTTCTTTCAATAGTCCCCATATGGGGTATCATTTTGCATCGGTGAGGGGGGCATCCAAACACTCCTTGCTCAATTTACTTATAAAATATTTCTTGTGGAGGGATTGATTCCACCAACAATTTGTGCCCCTAGATATTTGGTCATGAGTATTGGAACCTAAACTACTAGACTTCCCCTTTCAAATGGGGTTTGAAAATTTTCCATTCAAGAAGTTTAAACTTTTTCTTATTGGTGGACTTCCCTTCTTTACAAAGAAAATCTTTGACTACTTTATCTATTTATTGAAGAACACCATCATGAGCCAACATGGAAGAGCACATAAAAATGGGATAACTTTGTGGACTTCAAGGTATGGGTAAAATTTATGGACTTGATCCTATATTAATATCATTCAAAACTCAAGGTTAAAGCTATCAAACTTGGTATATACATGTACCAAAACAATTAATATCGAATAAATGAAACATAAATAAAAGTGAGACTTTTACTATGAGATTATTCTATGAGAATGAGAGTAGTAGTACACAACACATGAAAGAAAAATAGAATAATAATAATAATAATTAATTTTAAGGCCACGACCAAGCCAGACACCAAATTGGTGTATGAGACCCCCTTGTTTATGGGACAAGGGACCCCCTCCACCCAACGATTTGACTCATAAATCCTACACAGGTACACATACCATACCCCACTTTGGATTTGAACTCGTGACCTCTTAAGAGGAAACACATGTTCTTAACCATTAGGCCCACTCATGATGTATAAATAATAATCTGATTCTAAGGTCACGACCGATCCAGACACCAAAATGGTGTATGAGACACCCTTGTTTGTGGGACAAGGGACCCCCTCCATCCAACGATTTGACTAGTAAAGTCTACAGCTTGGTATACATACCCTACCCCCCTCTAGATTTGAAATTGTGACCTCTTATGAGGAAATACATGTTCTTAACCATTGGGCCCACTCATACTTCCAAAATTTATTTGTACATGTATATATTAGTGCTTTCCACATTGTATGTAGATCTTCAACACAACTCAACTGTTACATTACTAAATCTTGACTTCACCATGCAACCACTACGCCTACACATGCACTTTCAATAACAATATGCATTCAGGATAAACCTAACTTGACTCTACTATGGAAGACCACATACTTTATTTAACTCTTATACCCTAACATGCAGACTTATGATCTTAATTCAAACATGTCAAACACATGCTTGTCCTATCACTAATACTATTGCATGTTGACTAATTCATTTTTACATGCTAATACACATATACTTACCCTATCACCACTACAACTCTATGCATGCTAGGCCACGTTAACATTGGATGTAACTCCAACACCAACCCCTACAACCAAACAACAATATTCAATTTTTTCAATATTGTGGCTACAACTTTTCCCATTGATCTTAACCCTAGCAATGAATACACTTACACTAGATGCACTAGTTACACCAGTGCACCTTATCCTCAAAATAATTTTGAGTGCAACCACCATTTCTTCTACTTTTTGGAAGCAGAATCAGAAGTTGATCAGTCACATTAATTCACCTAAGTAGTGGCCTTGATTTGGAGGAATGCCAAGGAACTCTTATTTTTCTTTAACAACTTTCTTTCTCTATTCTTTAGTAGCTCTTGTTAGCGATCAAATAATTCAGTCTGAAATTTGTTTGAAAAATGATTCCTCATCTTGTGGAGGACTTTTGACTACCTTCCCAAGCTCTAAAAAAAGATCTGAAAGTACCATTGGAAAGCTTAGGATTTCTAGATGTCAATCGACTATTCAAGCATGTAAAACAGACTCTCCACGACTCAGAAATTCGATTTTTCCCAAGGCAGTTTTCATTAAAAAAATTGTGCTTTCACCAGCTCATTGGTTTTGAAATCTGCTAGTTAGTTGTTGAAAGCTTTCCTTTTCACCAGCTAAAGGGGTGGATTCGGGACAAAAGAGCTGGTGAAAGCGCAGAAGAGTCCAGAAACGTCTTCTTTCTGCTCAGATCGCGATTTTTTAATTCGTAAACACGTGGGAAAGGTGTCAAATGATGGATAATAATTAGGAGAAGCTAGAATATCTTTCTCATGAAGTTTTAAAGACATGTGGTGAGGAAATAACACCAAATGACACAATAACTCTTGACAGAAAATCTCCCAGTCATCAAAAACAGATTTCTGAATTTGTGATTTTCACCTACAGACTGCCAAATAATGCTTTAGTTGTCAAATTCGACTTGTAATGATCAGATTAAATCTATTTGGTTAAATATTAGGTTATTTTATTGTATTAGTTTTTGTACTCTGTTTTCCATATTTAGAAATCCAGATCCATGTTTATAGGATCTGAGATCTGTTGTAAAAGATATAAATACCTATCATTTGATAGAAGCAAGGGTTTGATTCTGGATAGAGGACTATATTATGTTGTAAACCGACTTTTACTATGATAATACAAATCACGGTTTTCTCTCTCTATTGATGTCAGATTCTCATTTTCCTTATGTACTTTCTATTAAGTTGTTTTAGCTACAGAATGATGGTTATCTCAT
>JZKD02S1677030.1:81550-93028 GCA_000966675.3 Picea glauca | reverse complement strand
GACAGTGGCCCTCAACTATTCCCTTGAAGCACAAAAGCAAAAGATCAAAAGAAATAAAGCTAAGAATAAAAGGCAATGAATGGGCTAGGAAACAATTGCATTTGGGTTATGGTGGTTTGATGCACATGTTCGGATGCTTTGATTATTAGATGTGATTTACTTGCCATGATACTTGTGACTTATGGACACCTGGAGGGCGTACTTGTTGTCTTTGCAGGACTTTGCCCAGTGGACATGTATTCATGAGGAGATGACCAGTTCAAACCTTCATGAGGGCCTAAAGCCCATGGATGGACGCTGAAACCCCAAGCTTGGGGCATGACAGGGATGACTGATTTGCACATTGAAGAAGGAAGTCATTGCCTTTGGAGGCACTTTGGCAGGCCTAGATGGACGAGTTCCACCTCTATTCACTTGGACGATGGCCTTGGGAGGCCTAGAGACCACCCTCCTAGCCCATGACATCATCATTTGGGGGCTAGGGTTTCATGGAGATGATGTTCTGGTGAAAGAAGGGTGCTTGGCACAATGTTTGGCAGTTGATAGTGTGATTAGGCCTTGGAAGGGCCACCTTTTCACTTCTGAGGGATGGACGTCCCCCGTAGGAGCTCAACGTCACCCTAGAAAGGGAATGACATCACCCTACTAGGGTTTATTCATGTAATTTTGTTAAAATTTAATTTTAGAAGCAAATGTTCAGGGTTGGCCCTATATTTTTGACCTAAGTTAATTAAAGGTCAAAGTTTTGTATAAATAAACATAAAGTAACTATCATTTTTCATCATAACTCTTACTTGTTGAAGAGAGGACTGAAATTTGCACCCTAATTGGGGATTATTGGCTGAAATTGTGACGCACACCACTCTTGGAGTCTTTCTTCTTGCATATTGGATCATTTTTGGTGAAGTCTTTTGGCAATCTAGGGTTTTAAGGCTTGATTATTCTTGGTGAAGTAAGTAAATCTGCAATTTGTCATTTCATTTTGAATGGTTATGGTATGTTTACTACTTCATGTCAAAGATTATGAAATTGCTTGCTTGACAAACCCTAGGAGTAAAGAACTTAAAGTGCTACTTCTTTGCTCTATATTTGTTAGACTTTGCTAAATTGGTTCACATTGACAAGCTTCTAAAGCCCTAAAGTGCTAGCTGTTTAGAAGCCTTGATCAATTGTGTTGCATCTAAATTTAGTTTTCAATAAGTTTAAGAAGGAGGAGGCTAGGGCCTAGAAGTGCCTACACCCTAGTTGGCTCACCTCCCCAAAGCTTGGATCCTAAAAGACTTAAGGTGCTATTCTTCTTAGGTCCATTCTTTACTTAGATTAGTATAATCATTATTGTTGTTTGTTCCAAGTGAATGCTGATAATTTTTGATTCCATAACCCCTTAAAAGGCACTAGTCTTCCCCTCTCTTGTCGAGGGATCAAACCAACACTCAAACCTTAATCTTTCTAGCTTTCACTAACTAAAACTAATACTAACCTAGCCTGGTAAACTGACTTCATTGCTGCTGTTATAACTCTTTGCTACAGCCATCTTAGAGCAGCAAATTTTCTGCATACTTGAATGTTAATGCTAGCTAAGCACTTAAGATTTTGTTCATGACATAATATTATCATTCTAAGTGTTAAGTGTTATATTTTCATTGTCTTTGAAGGCATTTTCTGAAGAGCATTTTGCAGCTGTTATACATCTATTATTGCTGTTATAATTTCACTGTTTGATGCCTATTTATATCAGCTAGCACATGTTTTTCACAAGTTCATTGTCTTATTGAAGAGCTAATATCATCTTTGTACTTATAACTGCCACATTCATTCAATTGTTGTCTTGTTAAGGGCAGGTACACCTTATTTCTGCATTTGCTTCATCTCTTAAAGACATAAACCTTGTGACATATTTAACTTGAGTGATCAGTGAGAGGGGGGTAAATTATCTTTGCTTCATTTCACCAGCCCTTTAGGTCACTAGGGACGTCTCCCTTGGGGTAGTCTTATCCTACTCATGAACAAAAATGGGTTTCCTATTAAGGTGACAGTGATAGGTCACCCCCTTGTTACGCCAATCTTGTCTCACTTGCCTTGGGCTTTGGACAAGTACAGATTGCGCGATAACACTTACTTTGTTGCTTCTCTTCTATGCCTACTCAACTATTTATTTTTGTAACCATTCATCTCTCAATGTTCTAACTACTCGTCAGTCTCTTTAGTATCCATGCATGCAGAGTTATCTTCCTTCCACATTGTTTCCTCTTGTACTATTTTCTTCCGTGTGTGTTAAATCTTTTCCTTTTGCATTGTTTTATCTTTTGCCATTCCCTTCATTTTGTTTTCATCTCTAGTTCATGCCGTTTCTATGCTATTTGATTTTCTTTTGCACTTATTTTGTTTGACTTATCTCTAAGGGTGCCTACTTCTTGCTCACTAGTCCTTTGAATCTGTCTCGTCCAAATCCTTGGCACACTTTGCTTCTTTGTGTTGAAATTGTGCACTAAGTGTATGCTTCTCAAATTGTTCTTCCTGTATGCTTTCTTCCATATAATTGTGCACTAAGTTTGCACTCTTCAAATTCTGCATTGTTCCTGTTGTCATGGCCACACCATTTCTTCTTGACTTAGCTTTGCGTTTCTTTTTGTCTTGGTCTTATTCCTTCTTGGTGTTCGCTTTCCATGTTTTCACTTAATATTTCTCTGGATGCTTCTACAACTCCCGATTGTAAGAAAAACTTCATCCTCGCACAATTGTTGGTACCCCATCTCTAAAATCCATTTGCTGCCCTCATTTGACCTATGCTTCCAATTCTCTCTCTATCACTTTTGGCTTCTTTTTTGACATCTACTTCATCCAATCCATCACAACATTTTCTTTTACTTCCTTTGTGATAGTTTCCTTCCTTGTATGAATAATACAAGTTTGTTGCATTGAAAATCAATGGACCGTCGAACTGTCAAACTCCTTTGGTAATGCAACTTCATATGCATTATCTCTTAATTTACCCACAAATTGTGTGTGGTCCTATCTTCCCTTTGGGTTAGTGCTCCTTCCTCAATTGCAACATCACTTGCTATCCAACTTCAAATGAATTAAATTGTTGTGGTGCACTTTTGCTCTCCTTATACCTCACGTTATTTTCCTACATTTTTTCTTGGATTTGCTCATACATTTGATCCATCTGATGTGCTAAACCTTTTGTATCATTGCTTCTCTTCATGTTTATTCATAGATCTACTATGTCCATCACACCCTTAGGATTCCACCCATATACTATCTGAATCAATGGGACTGAAAGGTACAACAAGTATGAGTACAATGTGGGAGTGTCATGACAACTCTTAGATAAGGCTGAAAATAAGATAAAGAAAGAAACCTAAAGTAGTGTAACCTCAAATAGTATATAACCATGACAAAGGTATGGTGATTCAAAATATAAGTGAGTATGCCCAACTCAAAAGTCTCTCTCTCTCTCTCTCTCTCTCTCGTTTTGACGATGAGGTTGTCAAGGTCTCCCAGATCGGATGGCTGAGGGTGAGGGGAGCGAACTGGGCACTGGCTCACTTTTGGAGTCCTCAGGAACTATCGGGGGGTCCGACTGTATGTTCCTAGGGGGGGTGTAGCGGGGGATACTCCTAGCATCCGAGGCCGAAAGAAAGCAACTCTGGATAGATCTTTGGTGGCTCATCTGAATTTGGGAGGTGGTCCAACGGACTAGAGGCGCCCTGCTTTGGATCCGTATGGAGCTAATCCCTCTAACTCTTTGAGGATGTATGGACTGATGTACCATTCGACACCTCCGAACCGATCTCGATGATAACGATCTATCTCGCTGAGGGGGAGGTTGAGGAGAGCCTCGAGGTCTCACCAATCTACTTTCCAGTGCACTTCGGGACTAAGCTCACCACTTGTTGCTCCGATCTAATGGGTTAGCATGAAAGTATGAGGTGATTGTGCTGGTCAACCCAAGTTGGGGCGTGGCATGCAACAACTGAGATTTGTGGCTGAAGATCTCACTGGTGAAGAGGGCTAGGCATCTTTGGTCCTGGTACCGGAAGAAAGTAGAGAGGGAGCCCCCTGAGTCCCTATATAGGCAATGGTAGCGTCCTCTGATCTCATAGTATATGGGGCACCTAAAGATGAGATTCATCTTTGTCTTCGGCTCTAGTAAGTGGCACATTTGGCAGATCTTATCAGACCGTGGTATATGATGGTTTGTCTCAATCCGGAGTCGATGAGAGATTCCAACCCAGAGATGACCCAAAGGGATCCTGAGTGAGTGCATCTAATGCCTGCGTGTACAAGGGGGGTGGACGACGATGCCATCCCACAGCTCCAAAAGTCCTCTAGGTAGAATGGCATCTTCAAGCCACGACTGACTGTGGCTGTGCGATGTTTAGAGGAAAGTATATTTTGCTAATTGCACTTGTTTGTTTGTACTCCTATAGCACATAACTATGGTGGGATTATTTTCGATGATGCCATTGTTAGATGATGTGCATTGTCTTCCTAGTTAGCATCATCTTATCTTGTATGGAGATTTGTATCTAGCATATGTGGTGTTTGTGGGGGTATTTGAGGTCTTTCTTAGCATTGCTCACACATTTGAATTGACCCATAGCATATTCTTGGAGAGGGATACCCATTAACTAAGGGTTTCCTTAAGTATTATTAGTTAATTATTGCTCTTGGATGTGGTGATTTAATTATAGTTATATTCACTATGGTTCATGCTTATTATCATGAAGTATTTCTCCTTGGCACATATTGTTCTGGTGATCTAACATATATCTCCTTATGGTGGGAATGCCCTTGAGAATATTTTCTATCTTATGATAAGGTGGCATACTTTGGTTTTCTAGTTGTTTGAGGGAGTAGAGCACTCCCCTTGTTTTGCCTTCTTTGCACGTCTTTGGAGGCATGGAGATCCTTCGACACAATTTTTTAGGTTGCTCCACATGTGAACCCATGGTTTTGGTCACTAGGTTATGAGGTTGCACATGATTTTGTATTATATTATTCTGATTTTGCATTTATTATCTCCTAGGGTGAGTTGTTTCTATTATTTCTTGGAGGATATGTGTTGTTGCATGTGCTTCTAACCACTTTGGCACACCTATATTATTTGGAGGTGGTTGCATGTTGAATTGTCCACTTTCTTAGTGGAGTGCTCCCTTATGTGAGCCTATTGCACATAATTCCATGGATTTCTATTCAAGGCATGCTTGTTGAGCCTTGGAGAAAGTTCCTTAACCACTTATTCTATCTTTGGTATCTTTGGTATTGGTGTATGTGCATGTAACTTGACTCATTCTTCTAGGGCACACCTCTCATGGAATTGGTTTGGCACATCTATCAAGGAGATCTAACTACTTTGGCACAACATTTGAGGTCGTTCCATTACTTTGGGTTTGTTATAACAACTTTGTGGATCTTACACACATTCCCATGTTATCTTCTTGTGGGATGAATCGCTGTCCTCTTGGAGAAAGAGCCCTAACATCTTCTTCTATTTTGGGCATGCATTTGGCATCTCTAGGTGGCTAACTACCTCATCTAGGAGAACACTCCCATCATGTCACACTTATTTATGAAGGCATGACCACCTTTGGGCACATCTTCCTAGGGCACACCTCCTAAAGGATTATTTTATCATTATCTTGCATGGTCAATTTGGTCCAGACTCCAAAGACTCCTTGCACATTTATCTAGGGCACACCTCTTGGAATATTTATATTATTTGGTGGTTGAGAGCCCTTCTTTAGGAGCACCTTCATCCCTTTGACTAAGTAAGATTTAATATTTTATTTTGAGAAGGTTTTTGAAGGGTTACATTGAAGAACTCACCAAGGACAAGTGGCACCTTGCATGGGCTTGCGTGAGTATATTGCTTGAGGATGAAGACAGGTGGTGCTCTTACTTATGTAGCCTCATTATTCTAGAGCATTTTGGTCTTGAGTGGCCCTCTTTTGTAATGTTTTAATCGTTTTGGTATTTGTCTAGTATTTTCCTAGGAGAATAAAGTGTATATAGATTCCTCTAATAATATTTTATTGTAAGAGGAGATTGGGCTCAAGTCTATATAAGGATTTGCCCTCTTCATTTTGAGAATGGTTGGATTTGGGGAGTTTCCTCCTCGAAGTTTAGTTGAATATCTCTTATAAAGGAAATGGAAAGTTAAGGGTGCCTCTTGTTTATGTCTTGGATTTAATTTGTTGAAGATTAAGGCTGGAAATTACTTGCATCAAGTTTGTCATGAAGGGCTAAAATACGGTAACTTTGTTCCTTATTTGGAAAATATTTATTGTGGATTATTACCTTTCATATGTCTTTGGGTTTATTCATGGAAATGGCTATGCATATCTTCATTTCTTTATTAGAATTGGCTGCCATATTCATTATCCCTTTGTGAGCTCACCTTTCATGTATGTTTGGAAGTCTTCAATCATTATAGTTCCTAAGAAGTAATTTTCTGCCATTTATGGACAGCAAGATGGGAGTGCTGTAGCTTGCTTATTCCAACTTCATTTTCTCCTAATCACATAAGAAAACAGCCCAATAAGATCTCTCTCTCTACTGCATTTGCCCTAGTTCGGATTGGCACTAGCCTTGGTCTACCCATCACCTTTTAAAATTTTATTTAAAAAAAAACTTTTTTGCCAAAGATTAACTCTTCATTTCACCTTAAGCTTACATTTCATATCTTTGGGAATCCTATTTTAAGAATATCCCCCTTGTGCTGGAGGAGAGCCGACCTAAAGTGAGAAGAAGGCTGCTGTGGTGACAATGGATAGCCCTCTTGAGTTCCTCTAAGGTTGCACTTGTGTTTTAGGGCTTTACCACAAGAAGTGCAGGTTTGGGAGGCAACCAAACCGATGTGCTTATAGTATAAATGTTTTTGTATGAAACATGGCTGATTGCATTGTCCTTGGACATTGTGTGGATGTTAAGCATGTTTTCATGTTTTATATGGGAGTTACACATGCATGCATGTAAAATTCGTGTTAGGAGTGCAACAAAAGCCTTGGTGTCCCATCATAATTTTCTTACCATCATAGTAAAGGAGGGATTGAAGGCACCAAGGATAGCCACTGTGTGCCTACAACGTTATAAGAAAGTACGAGGAATCACTAGTCAATGCCTACAAGGTTCTTATGATTATAAGTGGCACTGACTACAATAATGGTGTTTCTTATTGGATGTTTAAGATGCCAATAATTCCTTCCTTAATGGCATGGGTTTAAAGTATTCTAATGTGTAATGTAATGGTTATATATCCCTAGGGGGTATTTGATTCTTGATCGTGCTTTTGTATTGTTGTTGTTGAATTTATGTCCATTTTTTTTTAGCCTTGTCTAAATGGAGCTTTTGAGTTGTGAGGCTTTTGAAATTGAACTTTTTCGCTGTAGTAGGCACTTAGCCCTAAGAACATGGGACCATGTGACATACACTTTGTAATTTAGATACTTGACTTGAGGATGCTTTAGTTGGTGAGCATACTTCATGGATGTTGGTTGTGGATGCATCAACATATGTTGAGGAGAAACAATGAGTTGTGGACCCACTCCTTGGCACACATGTTGAGGCGTTTTGGGCACAAGAGGACATGTGGCATGTAGCTAGAGGAGGAGCACCTTGGATGAGGAAAGTTGGGGAACAAACCACCATGTGAAAGGGAGCATTGGGCTAACAACTTGTTGGGTAGCGTATCGTCTTGGAGGGGCATTGGGTCCAAAGGGACATTATCATGCTTGGAGGCACACTACCTTGGGGTTGGGTAAAACCCTAGTGTGACACTTGTCATCCTTGTATTGTAAAGTGCTCCATGTGGGGTTGCCTTGTTGACTTCGGTCTAGAGGTACTTCTTTGGACCTAGTCCATTTTTTATGTTGTTCTCCCTCACATATTCTATAAAAAGGGAGGGGAGAGCCTTTATCATTACTCATTGCTAATGTACTCACTGCAAGACCCTAGAAGAGATATGAAGATGGATGTTAGTGCTTGAAGATGTTCTTAGAGTCCTAGCTTGTGTGATGCAAGAGGATGCTAGGGCTTGTGCTTATCCTAGAGAAGAACATGAGCGCTAGAGGAGTTGATGACATGAACACAAGCTTTGCTTGTTGGCTTGAGTTACTGACACTTCATATTTATTTTAGAGGTCGTGGTTTTTGTTACCCCCCCACCCTAGGGGTAACTAAGGAGATGATGTCTCGAGGCCCGTAGGTAGCAGACATGGAGTACTGAGAGCCAGATGACCAACCGAGCCCACATTGATTAGGCAGAGCCCCTCCTTTCCACCACACATCACCACTCATCGTCAACAACATAACAATGTTTGCCACACCAGCGTGGCCCAGAAAAGACAACAGGTCTTGCTTCATGAGGTAACAAGTCCAGTCTCATGGTAAGTGTCACTTTAATATTTGAAGCATTGGAGCATGTTGCGAAGGGTCCTTTCTTAATTATGGAACGTTTGCTTGGAAATTATACCTTTTGCCTTATTTCACCTTGGTGGTTGACTTGGTTTCCTAGTAAGTGGGTCATCCTCGAGAAAAGGGCTGCTATTGGTGGGTCTCCTTGAAGGGTCATCATACCATTCCCGCTCATACTTACCACTTTCCATACCTCTTCCTCTCCATTTCCTCATCTTTTGGGTTTTTGGGTTCATTGACCCCAAGAAGGGATTGTACCTCATTTCATGGGAAGAAGGGGCTAAAGGCCCAAAGGTGTTGTAGCTACCACTATAATAGTCAAAAGCCATAATCTATCCTTCTAGATGCTTGCCCTAAGGTCCTTAGAGCAATGAAACGCTTCTCCATAAAAATGAAGGACCTTTAAAAAGAAAATGAATAAAAATGTCCCACTTGATGGGGGAATGCATTGTGGTGTCCTTTAATATCCACTGCGTATGACACTCGATGTGTTCTAACTTCAAGTGGCTTTGCGATGCTTTTTTTCTTTCCTTGCACATAACACTCGATGTTCGGACCATAAAAAATGAAAGGCAAGTAAAGGGCTTGGAAAAATGTTGCATTGCAAATGAAGGAATGCAATGCACCCTCCACAAAGGCACCCATAAATGTGACAATATGAGCCCTTGATATGTCAAGAACCCCATGCCCAAAAAGTACTACCCCAATCCACCACATATTCACTACATAGCCTAGACTCTAGAGAGGGTCTTCTTGGGAAACATTCCTTGACTCGGGGATTGGCCTACCCAATAGGGCACCATGACAACCCTCCCATACCAAAATTTGGCAAAATTTATAAGGTCTTTGAGCATTTGTTTAGTTTGAAAAGGAGGGATTTAATGCACATGTTTGGGTGGTTCTCTTATTAAATGTGGCTTACTTGGCATGATACATGTGACTTATGGACCCTTGGAGGGCGTATTTGCTTGTCTTTGTAGGACCTTGCCTGATGAAAGCTATTCATGGAGGGACTAGGCCACTTGGACCTTCATAGGGGCTTGAAATCCCATTGGATGGATGTTGCACCCCACTCATTGGAGGCCTAAGATGATGAATGTTGCACCTTGAAAGACATCCCTAGCACATGATGAAGGCTTGGAACTATGAAGAGAGTATGTTGTCACCTCCCTATGCCCTAACATCCCTCTTGGAGAGCTCGACGTCACAGATTTGGGAGGACATTTGGCCATTTTAGTGCACCTGGTGATGTTGTGGGCTTGAATCTCCACCTTCTTGCTTGATATAGGGAGGACGTGGCACATTTCTAGCATGACGTCCTAGCCTTGGGAGGCTTCTGTTCACACGTGCCACTTTGGAGAGCAGTTTTAGGGGCTTATGTCCCATCATTTTGTTATTTTTGGTCATTTGGTAGCCTATGTGGGCAAAAGAACAAATTGATTTGGTAATTAAGCTTTGTAACTTAGGTTTAGGCCTAAAATTATAGATTTAATTGTAAAGTGGACAAACATGACTTGGGTTTTCCTCGTATAAATACGAGGCAAGTCATTTTCATTTTCTCATAACTCATCACTTGATATTATCACTCATGGACTGAAATTTCGGCCCTCTTGGGCAATTCACTATCTCTCTTTTCTTGTCATAATGGATGCAACACTTGTTATTTGGAGCATTAAAGGCCAACGACTTCTCTTGGTGGTGTTTCTTTGGCAATTTGTGGATGATATCTTGGTAGTAAGGGTGTACTGCATGCTCTCTCGTGGATTTGGTAAGTAATTTCTGCGATTAATTGTTGTCTTGCTTGTTTAAATTCAAGAAAAATATCTTAAACTCTAGGAGGAGTAAAAGGGCTTACACTTTCCACCAAGGTTTATTTCTTCTTTGCTATTGAAGTGCTATAAGGCTTGCAACAAGAAGTAAGAGGATTTACACCCTTGTTGCAAGGCTTAGCTAGGGTTTATTTCTCTAGGAAGTAAGAGGGTTTACACCCCTAGAGAGACTTCAAACTCTAGTTCATCTTGGTTTCCAAGCTAGACAAATTGGAAGGATTGTTGTTGGGTTTTATAAGGGTTTAACTCTACAAAAATCTCTTCTTCCTCTTTGCCTAGTTTCCCTTCTAAGGGAGAGACTCCATTGACCCAATAATAAGGCACTAATCTTTGCATTGGATATTGTTAATTGTTGCATTGGTAAATGTGAAATTTGAGGTTTTGGAATTGTTCGAGTTGGATTTGAAATCTATATGCTTTAGACTCTCTTCTGCTTCAAGGACATCTTGATTGACCAAGTGATTAGTCTGCTGTAATAAACATTAAGCTACAGCCATTAGGGCTGCAGTAAACTCTCTTTCTCAACAAGTTTCCTTCACTTTTGACTGCTGAAATTTGCATTTAAGCAGTGAAATTTGATCTACTTTTCAAGGGCTATTGATTGGGGGGATTGCTTGCCGATTTTGTTGGTTAAACGTTGCTGCTGTAGCAATAATAAGCTACAGCCACAAGGCTGTCATAATATCTTACTGATAATTCATTTTTACAGCCTTCTTTTGTCATCTAATTCATTGTTTCAAGCATTGGATATTATCTCTAAGTTACATACTAATTTGTCCAATATTATATGCTGATTAGAGGATGCAATTTGCAGCTGTTATAACTTTGTCATTGCTGATATATGATTGTTTATTGCTGCAATTTTGGGACAGCAAGGTTTCTTGCTGATTTCCCTCTTGTCTCGGGGCTTATATCATCATATATTGTCTTGGTTTGGCTTGTCCAACATTGTTTTGCAGGTACACAACGTTGGCAACCTTTTCCTTGACCTATACTTCGTTGAAATAATGTAACTGCAAAGAGTATTCTTATTCTTATTGTTATTTTATTCATAGGATTAATCCCCATTGTGGATGAATCATGTCAGTAATTGTATTAGGACCAAATCCCCTTTTCCGGATTGGTCAACGGACAATTGTAATAGGCAGAATAAGAAGTCGGCCCCAACAGTTATTATTGAGACCCAGAAATAAATTAAAGGTGGGTTTACCCACCCAGAGTGAGAGGTC
>JZKD02S1677030.1:63387-76430 GCA_000966675.3 Picea glauca | reverse complement strand
AAAGGTGGGTTTACCCACCCAGAGTGAGAGGTCGGCCCTGCCAGTGAAGACCCTTCACATGTGCCAGTCTTGTATATATAGAGAGGCTAGCGCCTCACTTTATCACACAACTCACCTGCTCATTTTCTAAGAGGCAAGCTGCAACTTACCAGTTGGAGAGAGGGAGAAAAGTGGCGCATCTTTTGGAGAGGACTATTTGTATTGGTTTGAGTTATCTCTTGACATTGTATTGGCAATTTATGATACAGAAGTTTTTGCTGGGTTTTCTTCCCCTAGAGGGTTTCCCAGGATAAATGCTGTGTCTCTTGTGAATGTGTATTTCTCAGTGATCTTGTTCTTATGTTGCTCTTATCTATTGAAATGCAAAGAACTATAATAATGGCGTAAACATTAACATACTTGTCCTCATCAAGCCTCAAGACCTTCAAATCAAGACCTATAGAGGTGGTTTCTTCAGCTCTTACCCTCTCTCCTTGCAATCCCCCTAGGGTCACTTGGGAAGCCTCCCTTGTGTTGGACTTGTCCATCACTAAAATGAGGGGGATATCTATTGAGGTGACAGTGATAGGTGTCCCCATTTGTGTCACACACTTGTTGCTTGGGTTGGGCTTTGCCCAAACTACAAACTGTGTGATAACAGTTTTTGTTATGAAGCAAGAGGAGGTAGCACTTGTATTCCATCCCTAGAGAAGACATTAAGAAAAGTGTTAGTGATTTGGGTGATATTGCACCCTTGTTTGTGTGATGCATGAAGGCTAGGACAAGATCATGGAGTGCTAGATGAGTGGAGGTGTCTTGAGGTTGGTGTGATACCTTTCTTGGAAGAAGACTTTTGTATTGTACTCTTGATGTTCAATGAAGGTCTTGGTGCTTGTGTTGATGCAAAAGTTGAAGACCTAGGATTTGAGGACTCAAGCCCTAGGACGAACACGAAGACTTGGACGATAGTGCTATAGCTATCTTGTAAGTCTTGAACTCGTGTGATGCAAGTTGGTTAGGGTTTGTAAACCCAAAGGAAGACAAGAGCACTAGTGTGCAGACCTAGAGCATGGTAAGATGCTTTGCTTGTGGAATTTGGAGGTTGATGTGATGTCATACTTGATGGAGCTCAGTGAGATGCCTTGCTTGGGCAATTAGTTGTTATGTGATGCGATGAGGTATTTGGAAGTATGCTTGTGTGATGCCAGTGATGGAGTGGCCAACTTTATTTAGGAGGGATTCCTAGCTTGGATGTGTTGGAAGTTAGGGTTTGAAGTGGTGTGATGCTAGCTTGTTGTGGTTACCTAGCCAGGTTTGGAAAGCATTGTGGAGTAGTCCTAGCTTGTGATAAGCTAGTGGATTGTATGTACTAGTTTATCACAAGCTGTTGGTATGTATTTGTACTTCATTCTTATGTTAATATGAAGTGTACATTCCTGCCCCAAATTTCTGTACTTGCAGATCTGTTTTACAGCTTATTTTTCACGATGTTTTGAGTAGTTAGTAGTGCTGGTTTATCATGCTTATTTGATATAACAGTTGGCAGATTTATTTGGGTGAATTGACAAGTAAAGAGAAGCTAACAGGGCAGATTTGTGGCTTGTACAAATCTGCAAGGGTTTATAGGATTGGCGATCTTGTTCAGTTTTAGTGATTGTTATGTATTGGAGTGAGCTATGATGTTATTTCTTGGGGATAGTATTGGTTGTACATTTTGTACATTGTACTTGTTGGGAGATTGATCATAGATGTGATGCTAAGTTATTGGTGAATCTTAGTAGGTCATCTTGTGCATTTGCATTATGTATGTAGAGATTGTGCTTTGTACCTGATTATGGAGAGTTGACTTTTCATGTTGTATTTTTCATATGTGGTTATACTTTGTACTCTTGTCATGGAGTGTTGGGGTTTGGGAAAACTTTGGAAGACGAAGGACCACTAAGGTTTGGATTTATCCTAGTAGAGAAAGAAGCGCTTGGCATTGAAAAAGGTTGTGGAAGACAAACTTGGAGATCGGTTCCAAACCTATGGTGGTGGAACCGGTGATTGATTCAAATCTTGTAGCGGATGGGAATATTGATGAGTACCAGTACCAAGGTTGTTGGATTCTCTCAGGAAGAGGGAGTTGACCTTGATGCTACTTTTTCTTTAGGATTCTTTCAGAAAGAGGGATGTGTCCTTGTTAAGGTTGTTTCTTCAGTTGCTGGAGGTTTTGAGGTGCATGAGAGCAATTCTCATGTTCACTGTTTGATGATAACCCTATTGCAGCTTCATGAGACATCCTCCAGATCGTTCTCCTCTGGACTGAGTTGAGACATTTGTGAGAGAGAGCCCAAGTGTTGGGTGTGCCCATGTGATGGGTGTGCATCAGACTCTGGACTGAGTTCTGATGACGTGTGGTCTCTTGTCTACTCCTCTGGACGAAGTTGAGATGACTTGAGATGGTTTCCTGCCTTGTACTCCTCTGGATTGAGTTGAGTCGTCTTGAGATGGTCTCCTGCCTTGTACTCCTATGGACTTAGTTGAGTCGGCTTGAGATGGTGCTCCAGATGGTACTCTTATGGACTCAGTTGAGTGAGACGTCCCTGTGGTTGGGCACAGGTGGACGTGTCCCTAGTGGCTGAGCACTAGAGGATGAGAGAGATCCTTGCTATATTGTCTGAGAGTAAGATTTTTTGTAACCCTAATTTATGTTGTAAAGGGTACAAGTCGGCCCCACCTTGTGAAAGATAATTAATATTGTGTAAAGATTAATTATATTTTTGAGTTATAGAAGTCGGCCCTATTGTGCCAATGGACACTCCTTTTGTTGTGTCAAGTCTTGTATAAATAAGAGTGGATCCCCATTGTGGATCACACTCACTCACTTGTCATGTCAGAACTTCAACAAGCACTTGTACAGCTGAAGTGCGCACCTCTCTTGGGCGTTAGTTTCTAGATTTTGTAAGCACCCTCTTGTGTGTTAAGGTCTATGGTGTGGGGGATCTTCTCTTGAGAATATAGCAAAGGATTGTTGGGTTTTTCCCTTGATTGAGAAGGGTTTTCCCAGAATACTTCTTGTGTTCTTGTGCATGGTTATTCTTCTTGTGATCTTGGTTATTGCAGCACCTGTGTATGGTATTGCTGCATTGTTTATGGTTCAAGTACATGCTAAATGAAATAAACTACATGTGTATGGGCTAAGCATTAAAATTCAACACCTTTATGGGTTGTTACTTTTACCCCAAGCTTTGTATTTCAGGATCGATGAGTTGAGATGTATGTAGCTTTTTATCTTGTCTTTTTTATAGATTTGATCCACTTGTCTTGGTCTTGTTTGGAGATGTGATTGTCTTTGCAGGATGTCCTAAACAACTCTTGATTTGATGCCAAAATATTTTGCTCGTGATGTTGCTTTAGGGATGTTAGAGTTTTGATAGGATACTATTGATGTTTTCCGTGCTTTGAAGTGATTTTAGATTTTAGTAGGAAGCAATGATCAAGGGGTATGTTTCTTGAGTTTCACATAAGGTAATTGTTCTTTTGGAACCCCTAGAAGAGCGAAAGTTTTAGATGAAGAAGGATTAGCTTGGTTTGGTGGTGTAAACCAAGTTGCTTTGATTATGTTCTCTTGCATGTTCACGAGGTTGAGTTGTAGATTGCTTGGTGAGAGACACACCTTTGTGAGTAGTGGTTGCTTAGATGATATGTGTGGACCTATACTTGTGGTATGACTCTTGTGAATGCTTGCAGAGTAGGTATGATGTTGATGTCATGATGGAGGAGTATTCTTTTAGCTTTGTGGAGGCACATGATTTATAGGTTGTAGATTTAGAGGAAGTTGATTGGTGTTATAGTAAACACTTTGTCTCATAAAGAGGGATTTTAGCTTTTAGGGTTACTACAAAAGTGTTTTTACCTAGCTAGGAGAGTGCTAGTTCACCTAGTCCCTTGATGATGCTTCATGGACATATGGATGGCTTAATTTGAGTGGATGCTTGACCTTGGATAGAGTGCTAGCATAACGCTTTGACCTAGGAGGTTGTTATCCTATGTGGCATGATGACTAATCCATTGGGTGCACACAATGGGGAATTTGGTTGCTTGATTAGGAAAGGTATCTACTTAGGAGGATGAGTGCTAGGCACTTAGCCCTAAGAGCATGGGACCATGTGACTTACAACTTGGAGGTTGGATACTTGGCTTGAGGATTCTTGGGTTGAGGAGCATCCTTATTGAGGTTGGTGGTGGACCTGAACACATATGTTGAGGAGAAGCATTATAGCAAGTAACTACCTTGGTGTTAGAATAAAAGAGATGTGCTCGTTTTTCCATAGACAATATCTCAATATTGTCACCCAACCATAGGCACGCAACCACCTCGAGCACCATAACCTTGACAGATAGAATAATTTTGGAAGCAGTACCCGACCCAACAAATAACCAAGAGATAGCATATCTCTCTTTCTCCAAGAATAGCGCACCAAACAGAAAGTCCATAAACCAGAAAACAAGACCAAAATCCTAGTTGCTTTAGCTGCAACTGCACTCCTTCTCCAAACTTGCACACCACTTGTCTTGTGTGAGCTGTGAGAGTGTGAATGACCAAATGAGCTCAAGCGCCCTCTATTTATATTGCTCTTTGTCTCCTGTCCAGGCCGACTCTTCTTTTAGAGGCCAATACTTAAATATTAATTCTTTTAATGAGCCGACATGTCTTCTAGGGTTTCTATACATCTGTTTAGGGTTTCTCTAGCTTCCAGAACATTCTAATCTGGTCAGAGGTTATACATGGAGGTTAATACCTCCCACAACTACCATAATATCAACACTCCCTCCTAACTAGGGAGGTATTAAAGACAATGGTATTTAGCACAAACAAACCATTCAACCGGTAGCATCATCATAGCCGCACAGGCTATCTCATGGTCACGTAGATCAACTCATGAGCAACATCACCACTATTAGTATCATCTGATAGCATCAACTGCATCATCTCTTGAAGCCATACTCCATCTGAGTAATCGAGCATGATGCTGAATAAGTCATTTACTCAATAGAGTGATACAAGGACCATTCTTCTATTTCGAACTTATGTCTTTAGAAGAACAATTGTCCCAACAGATGCTGAAAGCCTCGCAATGGGCTACAAGGATCATTCTTCTAATCTGGACCTATGTCCTAGAAGAATAGCTATTCATGGTACATCAACAATATGTCAACCTAGACCATTCTCCACAGAGAGAATGTCTGTCCACCAACAATCTGTCCTGCCTGGACCATTCTTCGCCTGGAGAATGCCTGTCCGTTAGCACATTGACTATCTATCTAGCTGGCGATCATCTCCAACACTAGTGGTAGTCTCCATGACAATCAGAACAATGCCATTCAATAGAACACAACTGTGTCTCTACATAGTAGTATACAATTACTATCCAGTGGTACACAACCACTCCTAGTAGCACACTGCTACTAACCAGTGACTCACAGTAACTACTAGTGGATCACATCCACCACAGTAGCATACAACCACTGTACAAAGACATACAGTCTCCACAACAATCATATCATCTGATATCAACCTGCATAACAATATCATGATCCAAACTGAGTCATTTGGGCCATTCTTTCACTCACATCTGTGAGATCTGGAAGAGTATCTGCCCTCGAATTAAACATCAGCCATGGGCTATCTGGACTATTCTTCCCAAGCATAGAAGAATAACTGCCCCTGATTTTTGAGCTTGACCATTCACCTAACTGGGCCATTCCCCTGGCACTAATCACAGTGCAACCTGGAGAGAATGAGTCTGCCCTAGGGAATGCCTGTCCCTGATTGCTGAACCTGGACCATTCTTCCGGCACTAATCACAGTGCAACCTGGAGAGAATGAGTCTGCCCTAGGGAATGACTGTCTGAACCATTTCCTATGGAAATCGCTGTCCTGCACCAACCTCCTATAATGGACCATTCTTCGAAACTGCTCACAACTGTGAACTTCGAAAGAATGATTGCCCAGAGAGGCGGACCATTCTGCTTGATCACTACTCAGAGTGACTGCCAAGAAGAATGAATGTCCTAGACCATTCCCCCACATTGGGCACAAGGGGAATCACTGTCTATGGTACATCAACAATCTATCAGACCATTTTCATTACGAAAATGATTGTCTGATTTGGATCATTTTCCGAACTGGAAAATGACTCTTCGTCAGAAATCTTGGGCCACTTTCCGAACTGAAAAGTGACTGCCCATCCTGGACCATTTTCCAAACTGGAAAATGATTGTCCCATCAAGAATCTTGGACCACTTTCCGAACTGGAAAGTGACTGCCCAACATGGACCATTTTCAAAACTGGAAAATGATGGTCCATATATCTATAACATATCAATGCTCCCTCCCAACCTAAAGGTAATCACTTCCCTTTCCAATAAGGAAGTCATCTCCACGAGTCCAGCTTGTCCCTTAAGTACGCAAACTTTTCATCTTGGACAAAGGCTTTACCAAAATATTTGCTATCTGCTCATCAGTGGAGATATACTTGAGAACCACTTCTCCCCTCTGGATTTTATCACGGAGAATATAGTACTTGATCTCAATGTGCTTCGACCTGTCATGGACACCGGGTTCTCTGAGAACTTCACACACTATGGTTATCACAATATATCACGGTCGAATCCAACACTTGATCAAGCAGTCTAGAAACCATCGTATGGAGCCACACTACTACCGTACAAGCATCACAAGTTGCAATATACTTTGCTTCTGTAGTGTTGAGTGCAACAGACTTTTGTTTCCTGCTAGCCCATGATATCGTGGAAAATCTCAAACTGAAACATAGCCAAGAAGCACTTCTTCTGTCGTCTGCACTCCTTGCCCAATCCGAATTGATAAATCCATGCAACTGTATATCATAACTCAAATGTCCCATGAAGATATTTCAAGACATGCTTTGCAGTTATTCAATTTTCATGGCTAAGTTCCACCTGGAACTATTTTCACAGCAAAGCAAATATCCGACTGAGTATTCTCCAAATACATTGATGAGCCATTCAATTGTCGATTCAGGGACGGGTCTACTAGATCAGAGTCTCTCATCGTCTTCAGATCTGTCATCATGGGAGTTTGCCATAGATTTGCAATCCATCATCCCGGACTTCTGAAGAATCATTTCAATACACTTCCTCTGTTGTAGGAAGCTTTCACCATGCTTCTTCTATACATGAGAGGTTCTGCACCATGTGCTTGAATCCATACAAGGTCTTCTTCTATCTTCATACATGGGTCTCTCTTTCTAGTATACCTCAAAACCTTGAGGTTGTTCTATATGCTTCTTCTTCAATTACTCTGTTGAGAAGAATAGTCTTTACATTCATCTGATGTAAACTCCAACCCATGGATACTGCAAAAGAGATAATGGCTCAGGTAGAGGTATCTTGTGAATGCAAGAGTTGAAGACCTAGGGTTTGAGGTCTCAAACTCTACGATGACATGGAGACTTGGAGGCTAGTTCTAGAGTTATCTTGTAAGCCTTGAACTTGTGTGATGCAAAGTTGTTGGGGTTTGTAAACCCCAAGGAAGACAAGAGTGCTAATGTGGAGACCTAGACCATGGTAAGCATTAACACAAGAGTTGAAGACCTAGGGTTTGAGGTCTCAAACTCTACGATGACATGGAGACTTGGAGGCTAGTTCTAGAGTTATCTTGTAAGCCTTGAACTTGTGTGATGCAAGTTGGTTGGGGTTTGTAAACCCCAAGGAAGACAAGAGTGCTAATGTGGAGACCTAGACCATGGTGAGATGCTTTGCATGGAGAACTTGGAGCTTGATATGCTATCATTCTCGCTGGAGCTTGGTGAGATGCCTTGCTTGGGCAGGTAGTGGTTATGTGATGTGATGAGTTACTTGGAGGTACACTCGTGTGATGCAACTTGAAAGTGATGGAGCAACCAGCTTTGGTTAGGAGGGATTTCTAGTTTGGAGTTGGAAGTTATGGTTTGACAGTTGGTGTGATGGTAGCTTGTTTTGGTTACCCTAGCTAGGCTTGAAGAGCATTGTAGAATAGTCATAGCTTGTGATAAGCTAGTGGACTGTATGTACCAGCTTATCGCAAGCTGTTGGTATGTATTTGTACTTCATTTTTATTTTAATATGAAGTGTACATTGCTGTCCAAAATTTCTGTACTTGCAGTTTGATTTACAACTTAGTTCTAATTTCTCATGATGATTTTTTGAATAGTTAGTAGTGCTGGTTTATCATGCTGATTTGATATAACTGTGGGCAGATTTACTTGGGTGAATTGACAAGTAAAGAAAAGCTAACAGGGCAGATTTGTGGCTGGTACAAATCCGCTGTAATAAGATTAAAATCAGATCTGGTTTGTACTTGGGGATGTGCCCTTAAGGGCTGTGAATCATCTCCAAAGTTGTATATGTATAATTTTCAGACTCCAACCCAGTTTCAGTCTCGCTGATTTTTCAGCCAACGTTTAATGCCCAAACCCAGTTTTATATCAGCACATAAAAACTCAGCAAAAGAAAAAACTTCAGAACTGAAACATGAGGATTCTGAACATCGTTTATAATGCAGAAATAAAATATCAGCAGCATATAAAACTCCGAAAATTAGACACATATATTTTCGGTCTAACATCGACCTTGGAAAAACCCACAAGGGGAAAACCAGTGAGAGGGCTTTTTATTATTTATGAGCTTATGAGAAATTTCTTTTACAGCATATTCATCTTCAGAAATTACAAAAACTTATCTTAGACTTTCTTCTGCAAAAATCCTTCTGAACAGTCCTGGGAAAGCTCCTCGATTTCTGTGCCAGAAATCCGTACAACTGTACGGCTGTCCCAGCAATAAATGCTGTATGGACTGTCTCAGTTTCTGTGCCAAATTTCTGCTAAGGCGGTACAGAAGATGTAGAAGGAACAACTCCTCGAAAACCATGTCCTTCTCGAAAACTGTGCTGTACGGCCCTCGAAAATCGTGCCAAAATCTGTAAGGACTGTACAGAATTTCACCCAGAAATTAATGACAGCAGGTGCCTTGATTTTTGTGCCAATAAATGACTGTATGGCAGCCTTGGGATGTGTGCCAAACTTCTCAGAAATGTTTCTGTTATCTTCCTTGATTTCTGTGCATAATAAATGGCTGTACGGCTTCTAGAAAGTCGTACCGTATGGACTGCATTCAATGCTGTACTCTGCCTTGAAACTCGTGCTAGCTTGCTGCCTTGGGATGTGTGCCCAGCTCTGCAAATGTTGCCTCTTCTCAAGCTCGACCTCTCTCTTTCTCTCCAAAAGATGAAAATGAACAACCACCCTAGCTAGGGTGCGCCCTCCTACCCTAATCGATCTCATGAGGTAGGTGAGGGGTCTCTTAATCCAACGGTTGAGATTGGATTAGATGCGTGGCTAAGATTTGGTGTCTCTTCACTCACCCTCACTAAAGTCATAAAGTCACCTTTTAATTTGTATCTCACAAATTAAATGACTAGGGCCCACATTAGGCACTTTCTCACCCTTAGGCGCCTAGGGATGAGAAACACTTGCCTAGGTACTTTATTTAATGAAAAATTTAACACTCCCTCTTACCGAGGAAAGTGTTACTCACCACTCCAAGCTTGTTCTGAAAAATACAAACTTGCCTCTGCCCAATGCCTTGGTGAGTATGTCTGCAACCTGCTCCTCTATAGATATGTACTATAGCTCCACAACTCCTCTCTGAACATAGTCACAGATGAAGTGATAACGAATCTCGATATGCTTACACCGGTCATGAAAAACTGGATTCTTCGAGAGTTTAATGCAACTCCGATTATCACAGTAAATCATAGTAAGCCTCAACTGCACACCGAACAATCCCACCAGCATCTTGCGAAGCCAAAGGGCCTCACAACTGGCCTGACTGGCTGCCATATACTCAGCCTCTGCAGAACTCAAAGCCACTGACTTTTGTTTCCGACTGAACCAAGACACAACTGCTGATCCCAATCCAAAACAACACCCTGAAGTGCTTTTCTTGTCACTGACACATCCTGCCCAATCCGAGTCTGTATAGCCAACCAGACAAACTCCATCTCCTCTCTGATAGTCTAGACCAAAATCTACCGTACCACAAAGATACTTGAGCACATGTTTTGCTGCCACCCAATGCACTCTCCTAGGATCCACCATGAACTGACTGAGAGTGTTGACAACAAAACAAATATCTGGCCTGGTATTGACCAAATACATCAATGACCCGATCAACTGATGATACAAGGTGGAATCCACCAACTGTGACTCAGAAGCATGAAGCTTCTTCTAGTTGTTAATCATGGGAGTGGTCATGGGCCTGCTATCCCCTATCTAAAATTTGCTCAGAATGTCACACACATACTTCCCCTGTCCTAGGAAGATGTGTCCAGGCTCTTGCCAAACCTCCAATCCCAAAAAGTAATGCATCGGTCCAATGTCAGTCATCTCGAACTCTGAAGCAAGGCTCTCCTTGCAGCTGCTGATGAGTCTATCTGCCCCTGTAATGAAAAGATCATCTACATATAGTAGAAGAATGAGAGGATCCTCTCCAACCACAATGAAGTATAGGTTGGGATCCGCCTCACTCTTCTCAAAACCCAACTGCTGCAAATAGGCATCTATCCTAGAATACCAAGCTCCGGGAGTTTGTTTCAGCCCATACAATGCCTTCTTCAGTCTACACACATGAGACTCTCTCCCATGCACCTCAAAGCCCAATGGCTGCTCAATATACACCTCCTCCTCAATAAGACCATTCAGAAATGCGGTCTTCACATCCATTTGGTGGATCTTCCAACCCATCTCTGCTGCATTGGAGATCACGACCTTGATCGAAGTGTATCTAGCAACCGGCCCAAAGGTCTCATCATAGTCGACTCCCTCAACCTGTGAAAACCCCCGAGCCACAAAGCGAGCTTTGTACTTCTCAATGCTGCCATCTGTAGCATGCTTTAGTTTATAGAGCCACCTAGAAGTCACCACTGACTTCCCCTCAGGTCTAGGAACAACTTTCCAAACATCGTTCTTCATGATGGAATTGTACTCTTCCATCATGGCATCTCTCCATACCTGTTTACCAATGACCTCCTTAAAAGTGGAAGGCTCAGACTCCTGAATACTACTCACCATCGCGATGTAGCTACAAAACCTCTCGGGAGGTTTACTCTCTGTCACTGCCTGTCTGGGATTCCCCACTGAACCCTGTGCCTCCCTCAAAGTGTCCTGAAGCCACTTGGGCTTCCTCCTCTCTGAAGTAGTGTCCGATAGAGGGGACTCTCCCTGCTCAACCCCATCTCCTGAAGACAATAATCCTGAAGTAGACTCTGAAGTACCTGATCCTGTAACTAGTGGACCAGTAGCATGCGAACCTGAAACCTGTGGCCCTGTCACCTGTGAACCTGTCGTCCCTGAAACTGGTGGTCCCGAACTCTGTGTCACTGTAGTCTGTTGTGGACTCACCTGAATTTGTGGTGAAGATTGCTCACCCTTCTCTGTCCCTCTAGACTTCATAAAGGCTCCGTCCTCCTCAAATCTAGCATCCCTCCTCAAGACAGTCTTCCTCAAGGAAGGAAGGTATATACGGAAAGCCTTTGAAGTCTCATTGTACCCAACAAAGATCCCTCTCTTTGCCGTGGGCTCCAACTTTGTCCTCTTCTAAGAAGGGACATATGAAAATGTGATGCATCGAAAAATACGAAGGTGCCCCACCTCAGGCTTCTTCCCAAAGAAAGCCTCCTCAGGAGTCATGCTCCCCACAACCTTGTGGGGATTCCTATTCTACAGATAAACTGCAGTGTAGCATGCCTCAGCCCATAGAAATAGTGGTAGCCCCTAATCATGTAACATGGCTCTCGCAGCCCCAACAATGGCCCTGTTCTTCCTCTCTGCAACCCCATTCTGCTGCGGGTTGTAAGGAACAATCAACTCCTTCCCGATGCCCTCTCCTGCACAGAAGTCCATGAACTCCTTGGAGGTATACTCACCCCCATTGTCCAATCTCAGGACTCTGATTTTCTTCCCTGTCTGGTTCTCCACAAGAGCTTTGAACTATTGGAACCGACTGAAGACCTATCCTTTGGTCTTCATGAAGAAAATCCAGGACTTCCGAGAGAAGTCATCAATGAATACAACATAGTATAGGGAACCAGTCAACGATGCCGAAGACATCGGGCCGCCACATACATCTGAATGTATAAGATCAAGTATCCCTGCTGCTTTACTGTCACTGCTCGGAAAAACAGTCTTGGTGTACTTTCCCAAAGCACACCCCTTGCACAACTCATGGTGCTCTGAACTGAAATCTGGAACTCTTGTCACCATCTCCCTCATAAATCTCAAACCCCATGGTGCAAATGTGCCATCCTCCTGTGCCATAGCTCACATAGGTCACTGCTGCTGCTGGTAGTATGAATCAATGCTCTCACTGGTTGGAACAAAAACTTGTACAACCTCTCATGTTTAGTACCAATCACTTTGGCCGAAGTGATGCTAGACCCTCTGGGGAAAACAAGCACCTGCCCATCACGAAACAAGACCTCATAGCCCTTCTCCTCAATAGTAGAAACTGACACTAAGTTCTTCTTCAAACCCGGAACATATAGAATCTCTGCCAAAGTCAAGGGAGGCAAAGACTCCCTATGAAATGAAACTGTCCCGCTACCAACCACCTTGACCTCCCGGTCATCTCCAAGCACTACCTCAACATTTCCCATCTCTGAGAGGTTTGTCAAGTGCTCACGAACCCTTGTCATATGGCGAGAGGCACCACTGTCAATATACCAAGTATTTGTATGAGTGGTCCTCATGGATAGACACACAATCAAGGAAAATTCCTTGTCAAACTTGGTGGAAAACTCTTCCACCTCTGCTAAAGCTACTGTTTGTTTCTTCTTTTTGTTCGGACACTGACCTGCATAGTGACCAAACTTATGGCATGCAAAGCGCTTGACTTTGCTCATGTCTTTCTTCCCTTCACCCTTGGGCTTGTGTCCTCCCTTTGGACCCTTTTTGAACTTCTTCTTGCTAGTGGTAGCAAGAGCCACATTCTCCTCCTCATGA
>JZKD02S1677030.1:42366-59651 GCA_000966675.3 Picea glauca | reverse complement strand
TTCAGTCTCGCTGATTTTTCAGCCAATGTTTAATGCCCAAACTCAGTTTTATATCAGCACATAAAAACTCAGCAAAAAAAAAACTTCAGAACTGAAACATGAGGATTCTGAACATTGTTTCTAATGCAGAAATAAAATATCAGCAGCATATAAAACTCAGAAAATTATAGACACAGATATTTTCGGTCTAACATCGACCTTGGAAAAACCCACAAGGGGAAAACCAGTGAGAGAGGGCTTTTTATTATTTATGAGCTTCCGAGAAATTTCTTTTACAGCATATTCATCTTCAGAAATCACAAAAACTTATCTGAGACTTTCATCTGCAAAAATCCTTTGAACAGTCTTGGGAAAGCTCCTCGATTTCTGTGTCAGAAATCCATACAACTGTACGGCTGTCCCAGCAATAAATGCTATACGGACGGTCTCGGTTTCTGTGCCAAATTTCTGCTAAGAAGGTAAGGAATATGCACCAGGAGCAGCTCCTCGAAAACCGTGCCCTTTTTTTTCTCGAAAACTGTGCTGTACGGCCCTCGAAAATCATGCCGAAATCTGTACGGATAGTACGGAATTTCACCCAGAAATTAATGAGAGCAGGTGCCTCTATTTCTGTGCCAATAAATGACTATGGCAGCCTTGGGATGCATGCCTAACTTCTCAAAAATGTTTCTGCTATCTTCCTCGATTTCTGTGCATAATAAATGGCTGTACGGCCTCTAGAAATCCATACCGTACGGACTGCATTCAATGCTGTACTCTGCCTTGAAACTCGTGCTAGCTTGCTGCCTTGGGATGCGTGCCCAGCTTTGCAAATGCTGCCTCTTCTCAAACTTGACCTCTCTCTTGCTCTCCAAAAGATGAAAATGAACAACAACCCTAGCTAGGGTGCGCCCTCCTACCCTAATCGACCTCATGAGGTAGGTGAGGGGTCTCTTAATCCAACGGTTGAGATTGGATTAGATGAGTGGCTGAGATTTGGTGTCTCTTCACTCATCCTCACTAAAGTCATAAAGTCACCTTTTAATTTGCATCTCATAAATTAAATGACTAGGGCCCACATTAGGCACTTTCTCACCCCTTAGGTGCCTAGGGATGAGAAACACTTGCCTAGGTACTTTATTTAATTAAAAATTTAACAGTATATGATTTGGTGTTTGTTTCCTTGAGCTTCCTAGTTGTGGTACTTGATAAATCAGATTCAGCCCTGAGGTTGAAAGTTCATTGGGAAAAAGATCCAAGAAATCCGAAATAATATTCAAATCTGAGTTGCGAAAAGTGTTGAAAATTCCTAGGAAGCATTCAACTCGGTGAATTTCTAACAATGTATGGGTCAATATTTTAGAAAATTTTGAACATCATCAAACTATCATGGCTAGATATAGAATATATAAAATACATATAAATATAAAAATCAAGCTATATAAAATTGCTCATATATTATAAAGTTTTAATTTTACTTTAATTCTTTTTAAAGATCTATATGATATATAGAAAGATAATATTTTATAGAATGTTTTTTAATTTTTTTAAATGGCTTTTCAATTATAAATATATGCTGAATTTCATGAGTAACTTTAGGATGTGGAGATTCTTAAACGGGAAGGATGTGATAGGGCATACATGTATTTATAATCTGCAAGGAAGGATTTACTAAGGAACAGTTGACGCAGTTTATTCCCCTGTTTATGAGAGGGTTTTTGAGTGGTGCTGTACAAATGACTTTTAATAAATGGTTGCTTGTTTGTTAGTTGTCTTTCTTTTCTTTCCTTTTACATATATATTTTCCCAGATATGTGGATGTTATCCTAGACGGATCCTATCCATTTCAGATATGTATCTTTGATGGAGCTAAGATGGATCAAGGTGATACCCAGGGGGAGGGATGGATCACATAACATATATATTCTATTAAAATAGTATAACTAGTATTTATTTGTACTGGATACCAAAGTCTACACAAAATGAAGCATGAAGAAATAAAGGGTATTCAAGAGTGGGTACAAATGCTTGCAGTGTTCTTTCCGAATGGTGTTTCCCTTAAAAGACTGGAGACCAAATCCTAGCTTTTCATCCCCTTCTCGATGCTTACATTAACCAAACCCCTATCTGCACCTCATGCAGCATAAGTGATTATTTATTCATGCATCTTATAGTAGGCGGGCCACTTCTGGCTTCAATCATTACATATATCAGCTGTTGCTTTAGTAGGCCTGTAATACATCATCCAAGGACCAAAATTCCTTTTCTACTTGGCTAATCCAAACAGTGGATGATGCAAAATGGTGTACTTGATAGGCTAAAAGTTAGTCAGTTGATTCATAAAAGATATGATCTTGGAAATTGCCCGTCATATCAGGCTGCAAGTCAACAATCCTTGTAGAGATGTCAAGAATATGCCTTTAGGTTGATTCTGAAATTATTGGCAACACATGCCTAGATACTTCAAAATGATCAAATACTCTGTCCAGGTATATGATAGATCTGACACCAAACCCAAACTAAGTGATAATTTTGAGATCAATTTGGTCAGAGAGTTCAACAAAAGATTGAAATGATTTGCAGATGGAAAGGTTCAGAGTTCCTAAGGTATTGAGGAAATTTTTTTGAGCAACATGGTTGGAGTGAAATTTGGCTGGAATAACAACCTGGAAGGGGCTGCAAAAGATTGACTCGCCAGAATGGCAGTGTGGAAAGGACTACCTTAGTTGAAAGAGAATACAATAAATGAAGAAATCATTCTTGCCATTGTAGTGAGATAGTTGGTAGTGAGTATAAAATTTATGAGAGTTAATGGAGTTTAATGCATTTTGACTTATCAATGGCTTTTGCTGGCAGCTGGCGTGGCATAGATTCCCTACCTAGCAGCTTGTCTGTACACTGTGGCCAGTGATTTCTTCTGTATAAGTTAAGGCTAAAGGCAATCCTCATCATGAAAGAAAAGTTTATGGAATGAATTGTTTCTATGCTAAACTGATGAAACTCAAAGTGGTTCCTCTTGCATCAGATTTGTGTTTGTGGGAAGATTGAGAAGCTATTGTTGCAATTAATTGATGGAAGAGGTCTATGTTTTATTATCTTAGAGGAAGTCAGAAATTGAAGAACATCTGCTTTATTTATATATTATAATATTTGTACACGATAATAGTGCTTATAAGGTTCTGTACCTGGAAGAAGTTCTATTGAACATCTGAATGTGGTTTCCACTTGTACAAGTCTGACGATATCTGTTTTGGTCTCTCCATAAAACTCTTGTTTGATGCAAAGGAACTATTTTTAAAACCTCGTGCGAAAACTTTAGTTTATCATATATTATTTAGTGCAGGATGACTATGAAGGACTTCAGCATCTATTGTGAGCCCCAGACCAACAAATTTGACTTCTAAAAGCAGTTTTCTGCCTGTCATGCTTGTAGTGTATTTCTAACCATGTGTTTATGATATGGCATTGGTTATTAGCAACTCAGTTTGAACTATGTATAGTTGGGAACTTGCGATATTGCTGAAATGATTCGGTGTTGGATTTTTCCCTGGTTTGGAGGACGAGGGGGTAAAGTGTTTTCCAACTTCATGAAATTTCATATATTGCATATATTCCAAATTTCTATTCTTTTAGTTTTAAGTTTTAACATTTTCAAGATTTCAAACTTTTGTTTTTGTGGGCAAATTTACTGAACATTTTGATCACAATATCTATGCTGCTGAAGGTAATTCAGCAGGTCAACAGATGTACAATATAACATGGAATTCCCTGATTCAGTGTTTCAAGGCCGTCCTTTCTAAGCACAACATTTCAAGTTTCAGTTATGCCATGATCCCAATAGACCTTTACTGTGAAAATGTTGTGGTATTCGTAACCTTGAATTTATGATGGAAGATTAGCTGATCTCTCAAACAAGTATATTTGACAAAAGATGTGATTGCTTTTTCCTTTCCATCCTTCTACTATTATTTGGCATTGCTAGTTTGACAAGAGAAAATCTCAATGGGTAGAAGGTGAGATTGACAACATTCAAACAACAGTGATGACACCTTATAATATATTGTTTGGAACAAAAGAATTCAATAATTTGTTTGACTCTGATTTCTACTCAGCTACGCTTATTTGCTCTTGGTCTCAATGTTCTTGTTAATTCTTATAACTGAGATCATTACTATTCCGAGTATCTGAATTCCGGTTGTCTTTGTTTAGGTTATTCTTCATTGCTGCTACTGTTTAATATGAAAATGTTCCATTTGAAAGTCTTCTCTTTGAAAATTGGCTTTCTTTAGTTTCAGGCATTGATGGCAGTGCTCCAGACGAGCAGCAACCTCAGGCTGATCCTGTGCAGCAGGAGGCTCCGCCACCTGGCATGATACCACCACCTGCCATGACTTTGCTGCCTCCTGAATTTGTGATGCCACACACTCAACTCGAACTAGGACAAGCAATGGTGTGGTTCCATCTTCTTTCCCATCATGGGAAATATATATTTAATGCCATCTTGCTAAGTTCAGATGAAGTAACCTGTTAGTAATGTGTCAAACAACCACTCTGAAATATCTATTGTTAAAAGAAAACTGTATATGAAATAGGAGGATGTGGAGACTGCTGTAGGTTAGGTTTTATTTCCTTTCCCTTCTTAGATATCAGGCTGGATGCAAATAGGATGACAAAATTGATTATTCTGTCATTCAGTTGTTTAGTTCTTCAGTTCAGAGGAGATTAATTTTCTTTGAATGGTGGTTATGTTTTGTGCCAGGTGCGAGCTGCATATCCTTATCCAGATCCCTATTTTGGAGGCATTGTTGCAGCATATGGGCCACAAGCTGTGGTAATCTTTATATGCCGAATAACTACTTTTTTGTGATGGGAGGGAGTGAAAAGAGTGAGATTTTGGATTACATTTTTTCTTGATACTTTTAATTGAATTCCTTTGTGCATAAGAAACATGTAGTATTTGACTATAACATGAAAGTAGTTTTATCCAGTGCCAGTGCCACTTCAACTTATGTATGGAGTAATTGAGTAACTATTTATTAGCTAGTTTTTTCAGTGACAACATGAATAGTAGAAATTTTGCAGATTCATCCCCATATGCTAGGGGTTCCACATGCTGGTCTTCCATTGCCATCAGATGCAGTTGAGGAGCCTGTTTATGTCAATGCAAAGCAATATTATGGAATTTTGCGACGTCGACAATCTCGAGCAAAGGCAGAGTCTGAGAACAAACTGATAAAGAACAGAAAGGTGAACACTTGTGGCCATTCTTACTGATGATTACTTTTCCTTCCTGCAACATCAAAACAGCTCTGTAAAATTATGTATTGATAGTTTTGTTTCATAGAACTTTTGCAGAGAGATTTTGGATTTATTGATGATTGAGATGCTTCGGTAAGGTCTTGTTTGGTTTCATCTTAAATAGAATTTAGTCACATTCTGAACTCTTTCTATGATAGCTATGGACTTTTCACGTTCACATGATATCTTTCTTCCAGGTTACTCTCAGATGGGCTGTCAGTGCAGCGCAATCATGTGCTTATAACAGCAGCAAGTTTACATTTACAGCTAAGAGAAAACTACTTACAACACCCAAACGGTCCCTCCAAAAATCTGCCTTGGAAATCGTGCCAAGTCCGTACTGCTGTACGACCCACCCAGAAAACAACACCTCGAAATTTGTGCCCTCAATCTGCTGTACAGCCTGATCTGTACGACCCTTTTCTGCAGCAAAGAATGCTCAACACAGCCTCGATTTCTGTGCCCACAAACTGCCTAAAAAATCGTTCCCACCTCCCTGTTGTACGGACTGTATGGATCTGTATAGTACGGCCTCCCACACAGCAATAATTTTAGGCATACACAAAACAGAATTTTTCCTTGGGAAATGTGCCCAAGCTCTCTTGGAAAATGTGCCCAGCTTGCTACCCTTTCCTCTTCTCCTCAAATCTCTCTCGGAAATCTCTCAATCTCTTCTTCTCATTGTCTTGCACACTACCCAATGCATTCTCTTACAATTCGAAAGTGACCTTTCACCTTCCAAGTGTCTTTTCACCTTCCCCATCCCTAAATCCAAAGGCCAAGATCTAATCTTGCCTTTACATGATCAAGGGACATGATTCATTCCCTCCTAAATAAATCACTTAAAATATTAAAGTACAAATTCACTTTATAACATAAGTGCACTTTATGAAATAAAGTCACTTTAATATTAGAAGGTACACTTCATAAAAAGTCACTTTAATAAAAGAACCACTTTATTACAACTTTATAAAAATCCATTACAAAGTCAAGTGCCTAGTAGTGTAAGTACAAGGTTACTTTTGCATACAAGACAAAACATGCGGAGTAGCTCCTGAGCTATAAAAGCTAACAAAACCCTATATGCAAATGATGTGCAGAGCTTGACCATCACTTCTTGAATGTATAAAATGTGTCAACCTAATTATTAGGCACTTCTTTGGATCTTGTTTAATAAATTCACGGAGCTCCAAAAGTTGCTCCTTTATGCATATGTTAAACAATCCATATTAAGATTCATCAAATGTATTACATTTAAGGAAGGCACCATAATCATATGCAACTGGTTTTGGAAAAAAAAGTCCTGTATTTTCACTTTTGTTTCGTGACATTGGTTCATAGATCTTTTTTTCCAAAGGAAAAATTCATAACTTTATATTATCGAGATGAAAAACAAAGACACATTCAGCATGTGTCAAGGCACCTGAAACAATTAAGCTGTTCACTGAAACAATTCACATGGTTTGAACTTTGCCTATCAAGACTAACCTATCTCTAATAAGTTCAGATTAAAAATCGGCTTAACCTTACATTAATTGACACAAAATAAAAAGATGAGCTCTCATCCTCCAATTCATCAACATACCTCAGAAAAGTGCCATATGCTTTCAGATATAATCTAATCATAAAGACAGAGCAAAAACTAAACAGCATCTGGCCCTGTAGGCTATTATCATCACTCAGGGATTTGTAGGGGGTTGTTCCCCTCCTCCATTCTCCTCCACCTGTAGAAAGCCCTATCTTACTTGAAACTGCAGCTTTGGATAGACTATCAGCTTCAGAATTGAATTTTTGATAAACATATTTGAAGCTTCACACCTTAAAGGACTCGGCAACTTTGAGGATCTGGTCCAACAGGGCTTAAGAGTGAGATTCTGAAGTTTAAAAGTCCCTTGAATCCATTCAATAACCAACCTGGAATCACCTAGGACTTGTACCTTGTTCATATTTTTTTCCAAGGCCAGTTTTAGCATGTTTAAGGCTGCATGCATTTCAACCCAATTATTGGTTCCACGACCTAAGGATAGATTGAAAGAAAAAGAACATCCATCAAATACAAGACACCTCTAGTACGGCATGGACCTGGATTGCCTTGGCTGGCACCATTGAAATAACCCCATGCATATTGTTAGACACACAAATTAGGAGATAAGCGTGTATTTGCATTTATTAATCCATATGATACAAATATATACACATTTGGATGACCTTTGGATTCATCGTCCAAGGTCCCTTGGACTCCCTATGATCGTTACATGAACTTAATTGTTCATATTCCATGAATTTGGTAACCCTAACGGATTACGTTTCCAACATTCCCCCCCTTAATCCGAAGGGGTGTATGTGAGTCCAAGGTGAGAGCTAATATATGAAAGTGGGCAGCTGAAATCTGGAAGTGTCCAGCTGCTGCTGCTGATGGCTGAATGTGCTCTTCGAATCTGGTGGTTTCGGGATGACCACAGATCGAATGATGATGGTGGTTTAAGGAAGACCACAAACCAATCTAGTGGTTTAAGGATGACCACAAACTCTGGAACCCTGCTCTAGGCTCAATGGTTACTGGAACATTTCCTAAGTTAGCTAGAAGCTGGAAGCTGATGTCTTCTGCTAATTGGAAGTGCTCTCGAATGCTGGTTTAAATATGACCATAAACTATTTTGTAGAAGAAGCTGCAAGTCTTCTACCAAGTGGAGGTTTAAGGGAAACCACAAACCATTGTCTAGCAGAAGCTGTAAGTCTTCTACTAAGTGGTGGCTTAAGGAAAACTACAAACCAATCACGCTCGCTTGTCACGCTCTCTTGTTGTTGCTCGATTGATAAGATTTTGAAATTGGAAGCCTGACTGTCAATTGTGGATGTTGTTCCCCCTTGTCAGGGACAAGGTGAGAAGATGGAAATCCTTTCACTACAAGATGCGTTAATACTTGAGAGTGAATTCGTGGGCATGACTGACATATCTTCTTCACTGTTGATAACTATCGCCAAAAAGGGATCCATCCATAGTGGTTCTTTACTCTTGTAGTTGTCTTGCTTTTGAAACACTTATTTGAAGGATGATTGTGCTGTCAACAATGCTTGCAAGGATGAAGATCGAAGCACTGATCTTCAACATGGCCAACTCGCTAACAATGTTGGCATATTAGAATCTGCTCTTGAACTGGAGCAAGTGAATGTGACATTTCTTGCAGTAGTCCAACACTCTGGAACTAAATCAGTTTGATGTAATCTGGATTATGAAAGGTGACATCCTTTTCATATCTGATACCTGTTCTATGCTTGTTCTACCTGATTTCTTCCCAAGGTCTGATGATCTGCATGGAAAGAGGAAGTTTGATATTTACTTGAATCTGGTGCTAGCTCACTGATTGGTTGTGCTGGCTGTTTATTTGAATCGGCAACATCATCTTCATGATCTTTGAAAAGAGGGTTTTGAACAAGAACTAGTTCAGAATGTTGTTGCAGATTCTGTCGCTCAAGTGCATCGTGAAGAAGACAAGTTTGAGTTTGCAGCAATGATGCTTTGGCTTGTGAAACATGCGAGCATGTTACAACATATTGTAGAGTGGTTTTTTCAATGGTGACTGTATTGTCCATAGAGGAGAGGATTAGAGTGTTCAGTAACTCTAACGTTCGTCAACTCGAGCCATTGCTTAGACCTCAAGGGTTTCTTGCAACTCCACCCAGACTTTTACAAGGAAAACTCAACTATGCAGACTCAAAAAATGAAGGGTGTCGGCTTCCACCTAAAATGCTCCCTTTTACATTTAATTCAAGTAAACTTACAAGTCTTGAAGTGTACCTTGATTATGAAGTTGTATGGATCTTCAGTATTCAATGTGTTGTTTGATATCATGTAGAATTGTCTGCAAACAACGTTGATGTGCTCTGGAACCCCTTCTTGGAAGGAAGATTGTTCACAAAAGAGATCATTGTCCTAATTGCCAAATCTTGTCACTAGATATATAGAGGAGATGGATTTGTTTGGTAAAGAGGAGCACGTGTATATGGATCAAAGCCTACAATGAGTGTAGTGTGGACAACCCAAAGGACCTCACTACACCACTTGTATGCTGCCAAATGGAGGAGGTGTTGAAAGTGCACCAGGGACTGGTGTCAAAGCCAAGAAAGCGAATTCATGTATATACTGAGTTACACATAAAATAAACTTGGATTTGCATAGTCAAGAGGATATAAATCCTTTTACAACTTTATCAAAATGCCCTCTCTTGGAAAGAGGGAAAATATATATAACGCATAGGTATAAGTTCTTTTGAGATTTCAAGTCCTTAGATCGCAACATATGCTAGCTGCTTGTAACCATTGGATTCTACTTCACACTTGTAAACAACCGAGCCCTACTTGTTCAGGGCATTATTGCCATAGAGAAAAGAGATGCTCTTACAACCAACACTACCAACAAAAAAACCAACCTATACGTTTTCACAAAGAACACACCAGTATTGCCAATAGAAAGTCGACCTACATGTTTCAAATGCTATCAAATTCTTCCTGCAAAAAATTACCTTCAACTCGTGCGAATTCATGCCATCTTTCAATGCTCTATACGACTAATCTGAGGCTTCTTTTGTTCCTGGAGGTCGATTGATTCCTTTCAATCCAAGCGTCAGAAATTGTTTGCGAGTCTTGACATCTTCTGTAAACAATGACCCCCAAAAATGAGAAGGCGACGCCCTCTTCTAAGCCAACGAAGTCAGGCTAGGAACTTACGATAAGATTCTCTCATAAGCGCCCAAATACAAGCTTATTAGACCCTCAATTTTATCAGATGGGTTGAGGATTAATGGCTCACTTGCTCGAAAAACTATCAAGGATTTGATAGTGAGAGATTCAATTAAGATGATTTCTGTGCACTGCCTACACAATGGTTTTAGGGTTCGACTAAAAAATTGCAACGTCTTCGGTTTAGAAATGGGCAGTGATATCGGTTGAGGTCGTGAGGACTGTGAATTGGAGAGACCAGTGACAGTAGTATAGTCATGTAGTGGGATAAGCGAGCAGTGAGATAAGTGAGCGGTGAGAAGGGCATGTCCAAACAGGCGTGAGGAGAATGTGCTAGTGCGGAATAGGTTTTAGGGTTAGGGTTTGCTCAACACAACAAAAATGACAGCGAACAATAACAAAGAGACGGTTGAATGGAGGTCGACGGTTCTGGTCTGAGAATCCTAACGCCTGAGGGAATATGGTAGAGAGAATCCCCATAGAGTCGGACTACAAAGGCAGAGATGGCAGAGGGCGTTTTCTGCACAAGAGAAGAAACACTCATGGAGTTAGTGCTGGCTCTGATACCACTGTTAGACACACGGATTAGGAGATAAGTGTGTAGTTTCATTTATTAATCCATATGATACATATATATACACATTTGGATGACCTTTGGATTCATCGTCCAAGGTCTCTTGGACTCCCTATGATTATTACATGAACTTGACTGTTCATATTCCATGAATTTCGTAACCCTAACGGATTATGTTTCCAACACATATGCCTTGTCTACCACCTATGGATACAGATTCTGGGGGTCTTCTGAACAGTAGTCTGTTTTAGATCCTATATATATATAATGCTCTGGAAGACTTTCAGAGGAGAGAAAGATTTACCTTGAAACAAGATTCCATTTTGGGTGATCCATATTGCCCAAGCAACAAGACTTGGGGCAGCTTTATGTTCTGCCACAATTGGTTCACCCATCTGGTGCTTTAAGCATTCAATTAAAGAATTCCCATTCCATTGTCTAGCTCCTTTAGAAAAACAGTATACCTTCTTCCGGACTTATTTTGCAACTGGACAGTCCAAATGAATATGTTTAGTGGTCTCCTCTTCCATCTTGCATAGATAATCGAAACCTGGTCCAGGATCTCTTTGAAAATTGTCCCAAGTTGAAGCTTTATTACTCAACTAACCAAAGGAAAAACCTTGATTTTGTTGCAGCTTTCAACTTCCACCATGGCTTCCACCACCAACATTTGTTCGGATCCCCATCAAGAAACATGGCTTTGCATCCCATACTGGCAGAGTGTTCACCTGTTGGGTTCCAAGACCAAATCATTGTGTTCCATGTGTTCCAAGACCAACTTTCTTATCAATGTATTTCATTGGTTGGCCTCCTCTCCCTCCCTAACTGCCTTCCAATTATGCTCCTATAATGTGCCTCTACCCATATCTGTAACATTTACAAGATATACAATGCCCTTCTGGCTTAGCTTTTCTCTGATGCCTTCAGAAATAATGTGCTTGTTGTCACACTCTATCTAGGGGTCAACCCCTTGTCTTATGCTTTGACCATTGTCCACCTTCCAAGTCATCCACTTCCTTAAAAGAGGGAAAGCTAGAATCAATGCTTTCCACATAGTTGAAGCATTAGAATAGGACTTATTTCTCCACCTTATCAATTTGTCTAAGGACAACAGATCAATGTATTTAGTTCTGATGATGGACTATCATATACCATCATTGTTGATCAATCTCCATAGACTCGTAGCTTCCAAAGGTTTTCCAAAGATCCAAACGTCTAAGGATTTTTGGCTTGGCTATTTTCATTCACTTAACTAAGGGCATCCTTGTTTCCTCGCTTCCCTTTCATATTAAACTAAAACATTTTCTTTTGATTTTCTCCAATATTACAACTGGAATGTATGCTAAGAAGTGCCAATAAACAGGGGTGGCTTCCAATGCTGACTTTATGAGAGTTAACCTACGTCCCCATAGATAACCAATGAGTGCACCATCCTGAGACTCTTTTCTCTATTTTTTCAAATAGCGAAGCCTAGTCCCTTGTGCCATATCCTTTGGCTTTGAGAGTGAACCCAAGTAGTTGAAACCTTGGCTAAATTCTAAAACTTGGAAAGGAAAAGTTTGGATCATTGCCATTTTCTATATATATTAGACAACATTGAAAGATACAAAGGATTTCTGCATGTTTACTTCTATACCTAAAGCTTCATAGTAGAGTGATAGGGTTTCTTTAATAAAACAACCTCCCTAATAGAACTAGCCCCAAATAAGAGTACATCTTCCATAGACAACATATGAGTAAGTAAGAGATTCCTACCCAATTTTACTCCTTCCAATTTCCCATTGTTCTTGTAGGCTTTGATAACCCTACTTAGCCCTTTAGTCTTGTAGGCTGATCTATTTTACTATGATAGTTACAAGTCGTGAATGATCAATTAGAGAAGATGCAAATGGGTCATCTTTTAAATGGTGCCAGTGCCAAGGTCTATTGGCTGCAGAAACCATAAATGAATATGGGTCAACATATTGCATTAATGTGGCCTTGAATCTTGGATATATATATATATATATATAGTTAATGGCTTCAGGTTGTGGGTCATGGTAAGAGTCGTCTTTTTTTTAATCAATTGTAAGATGTCAAGATATCTAAATTTTATATCAGATGTCCTTTTTATTGTTTTGAAAATGTACCTTATATTACTTAAAATGACATCAGAATTACATCAGAGACATTAGAGTTACAACGGAGAGATATTAGAATTACATGAAGAACCCTGTGCCCCAAGGGACAAGGAGTTTACATCCTTTTGAAGCACATCAGTTTTTGCTTTGACATGGAGTGCCAGTTCATTTTTGAATGCTCTCGAATCCCTCAATTGTAGGTGGGACTTATTTCCTTGAAGAGTTATTATGTATTGCCTCTTCCAAAGGAAAACACTAGCAGACAATCACATCATATGCTGGAGCTCTTTGCAACAATCCCGGGTCATCCAAGTATTGCCTAGAAGGGGTCGTCTCCAAGCTAGGGGGTTGTGAAGAAGTAACTGTATTCTGCTTGAAACTATGCCCAGAAGGTTCTAGCAATTGGACACCACCAAAAAACATGCCTCACTGTTTCTTCTTTCTGTCATCCACCACAGAATGGAGCAGAGATGTCCTGCTTTAACTGCCAGTCCATGATGGAGCAACAACCAGCCCAAAACTTGGTATTTAAAACAGCTCTGTGCCTTACAGAGAGTCTGGCATCTCTTTTACCACTGCTCCTCAGTGTCACTGGTCCCCCATTTCCTATTTAAATCTGTGTTGGTTTTTTTACTGCTTTAATTGCTCTTGTTAACAAACTAACAAAACATGATTGCTTTCCTATATTTTAAAGGCTTTCTATTCTGAACCATATAGATAGGTGCCATTTGTTTTAAGATTATTTAAAGACCAATGTGCACCTGTCTAACTTGATTTGTGGTACAGCCTTATCTGCACGAATCTCGACATTTGCATGCACTAAAGCGAGCCAGGGGATGTGGAGGTCGGTTTCTCAATGCCAAAAAACAGGATGAGGTGTCACAGGAAAATAATTCAAATGGTAATATTGTACATGTACCCAGTGTTGATAAACCTGATGCAGAAAAGAAAAGTTCTTCAGCGCAGAACACAGATTCCTAGAGTTCAAAGCAAGAATACTGTAGTATGGCTAGGATATGTTGCAGGCAAGGGCAGTTTTCTTGTGGGAACAATTCTCCCATTAGGTCAAATAGTAATGACTAAAATTTGTGAAATGGGATGTGTCATAGTGCCAAATCTACATTCCAGCCAGTTTCAGTTGGCAATTCTGAAAGCAGCCCAGTTTAAGGGGATGTTTATTGCAGCAAGTTGTTTCTCAGGCAGGGTATCCGATATCTGCTATGCCATCTTCATAGTTTTCTATCCAGATTGAAATTTGTTTATTGTGCCTCATAGCTAAAAGCTCAGATGCTACTTTACTGATTATTCTTTACTTAATTCTCAAATAATAATTCTCTATAGGTTAAGCCATAGCCAAGTTACTATATGGATGACGAGTTTCTTGCATTTTTGTTAATCAGCAAGGATCATCTGTTGAGCATGGGGTTTTCATTGAGTGGAGACGGTGTCATAAAGTAAATGACAGCGCTCTGTCTACAATTTGATGTTGGATCTATTGTGCCCTTTAGAAGCTGACCTTTCGGAGCCCCTTGTTTCTAAACTTGGTTAAGTTGTAAACAAATAAATTGTACAGTGTCATTTTTTTCAAGTCTTTTTGTAGATGCAAGACGGGTTTGGACTTGGTCCACATGTATTAAAAAGTGAACATATTTTGTGTGCATACAAATTGTTTCCGACATTACCATCTTTAGCTGAACGATAATATTGCCCATGTTTATTGTTAGAGATGGCATACCCTACTAATTTTGAACCCATGCCACGATTTCAGAGGAATATTTTCTGCTGTGAAGGGTATCTGCCTGCTCTAGTCTCTGTGCTATTTGAAGGTGTTACATTTACTGTCTTATTCAGTCAAGTATATGCTAAAGTGGAGATCTCTATGATCTATGTATATACAACACAATCCCCGTTTTATATGGTTTGGTAAAAGGTTGAGACAGTTTGACTCTGTAACAGGTCCATGTCCGTATCCCACATGTCAGACACGAATACGCTGGGATATGTGTCCGACATGTGCCTAGCTGTGTCCTACCTATTTAACTCCACAAAACATTTTTCATTGTTATTTTCCCACTTTCAGCTGGATGGAAAGAGCTCTTACAGTCTTTCATTGTGCAGATGAAGGGTAAAATTGAGATTTGAAGGAATTCTGAGTGTTCTGTAAATGTTCTATTTTCTAAAAAAATTGGATCTTTATATCTATATTATGTCTATATTGGTATCTGACCTGAAAGTATGTAAGGTTAGGCATGGTTTGATTTAGCAGGGGTGCTTTCAGGCCATATTTTCATTTAGAGATTGACGTGCAATATGTCCACAAGGTTTGATCTTCAGTCTCTTCATAGTAAGTACCCCGTACTCACCAATCATCCCTGGGTGAGTGGGCACAAAGGACTTCGAGTTGATACTAAAAAATTGTAAATAGTAGAAGGAAAACTGTGGTAAGGAAATACCTTTAGTTTTGGGCTCAGAAGCTAGCACTTTAGTTTGTTTTCATCATTCTAGTGCTTCCAACACGTGTCATCACAAGTTGTTTTTGTTTTGTGTCACCAAAACTTAGATTGGAACCCTTGCAAGCATAGATTGGAACCCTATCATTACGTGCACTCTAAATTCATCATTAACTATATTTAGTTACTAACTATTCTATGGGGGAGGTACAAGCAGGTGTTGCACAATGGTCTTAATAATCTAACAAGGGTTTAATGATTTTTATAAGTTAAGCTTTCTTTATATTTCTGAGTAAACAAGGGTTCACCTTTTCTTTCATAACTTTTTATCATTTGAAAAATTAATCTTCTGATTATCTGGAGAAGTCGTCTTCCATTAATCCAGATTTGCAGGTGCAATCTTCCTGTTGATGTGCAGGTGCCCCCACTACTTTTGTCCATTGAGACTCATTTTATTTTATTTTGAGCTTCACTCCTATCATATTTTCTGTTATTATTCTCAGTGATTTTTTATGATTGAAGTATTAGTCTCATTTCAGATATAGGTACACTGCAAGTTGGTATTAGATCATCGGTTCAACATTTGAGAACCAATCAAATGGTACATTCGGGATCTAATCAAGTGACTATGCTAATCATTGGGGATCAGAGGGGAGGAAACAAACACAATGATGTTGAGCAATGGACAAAACTAGGATATATGACCAAAAGGGAGTAGAAATATAGGTTCACAAAGATCCTGAAGGAAGTGAGCAAATGTGTATCAACAAAATCAAAACCTCCATTATGTGATGGTTCTTCACATATAATTCTCGATGGCCTTAGGTAAGATGAAGAGATGTTTGGAAGAAGAAATATCAATCCCGAGATTTCCTACAAACTTGAAATGAAGATCTTGCTATACAATTTTGGAGGTCATGATGTGCATACATTGGGGCAAAATCAAACTAGCCTTTCAAGTGAATGGTATTCATAATAAGGAGGATAAGTAAAGGTTTCCCTTTAACAACTAAAGGGGCCAACATATACATCAAGAGAGATGAATCTGAAAATACCCTATAGGAGATTTCAACGATTTTACAGATGCAATCACCTAAAGAGTCAATGGAAGCTGATAGAAATTGGGACAAACCCTACAATGTTGATCTTGAAGTGCATACATTGGGGAAAAATCAAACTATCCTTTCAAGTGCATGGTATTCATAATAAGGAGGATAAGTAAACATTTCCCTTCACAAGTAAACGGGCCAACACATACGTCAAGAGAGATGGATCTGAAAATACCCTAGAGGAGATTTCAATGATTTCACTGATGCAATAACCTTAAGAGTCAATGGAAGCTGTGATGGAAATTGGGACAAACTCTACAATGTTAAGTGGATTCACTTGTTCCGCAAGGGAGATGTATGTGAGTGGTATATGAAGGTTTCAAGTTCTAGGGTCCAAGCTAAGACCTATAGATTTTTCACTAGGCTAGGCTCAAGCATAAGGTTTATTCCAATTTTGACATTTTACTTGAACCATGGACAATTGCAGTTACACCATGAACAATTTGCTGCAGTAACCAAGAGCACAAGAAGAAATACCATGCACAAGAACACAAGAAATATCTTGGGCAACCCTTCTCAACAAGGGAAGAAAACCCAACCAATCCTTTGCTATATTCTCAAGAGAAAGACTTCCCACACCATAGACCTAGGATACAAAAGGGTGCTCTCCAAAACCAAGAAGGCTAGCGCCCAAGAGAGGTGCGCACTTCAGCCCTAGAACTTGTACTTGCTGAAATTTCCAAAATCACATGTGTTGTATTTCTTCAATGGGGAAATCACCTTTATTTATATTGAATCCTTTGCTATATTCTCAAGAGAAAGACTTCCCACACCATAGACCTAGGATACAAAAGGGTGCTCTCCAAAACCAAGAAGGCTAGCGCCCAAGAGAGGTGCGCACTTCAGCCCTAGAACTTGTACTTGCTGAAATTTCCAAAATCACATGTGTGTTGTATTTCTTCAATGGGGAAATCACCTTTATTTATATTGCACTAGACACATCAAAAGTGGTGTCTATTGGCACAACAGGGTCGAACTCAATAACTCAGAATATAATTAATAATTACCATATTAA